>JBAMHX010000023.1:20236512-20246869 GCA_037177515.1 Pseudomugil tenellus
CTAAATACTGGAGCTATCTTGCTATCTCATCTCTACATCACTCACATGTATGGAAGGAAAGATGACAACAGACCCCAAGTTAAAAAAAAGCAAAGTTCTCCTTTAATGTTAGTTTACTCTGGTGTTTAAAATCTTAAAATAGAAGAAACAGCAACATAAAATATCCTTTATACACATATTTTCAAATGAGATCGCGCTGGATACCAGTCAATCAAAAGTCGGAAAGTTCCACCATTTAAAGAAACAACAAGCTGAAAACTTAAGAAGACTTTGCAAAAATGTTCTCCAAAAATCCTGGAAATAACAAGCAAAATTTAAATATATACCCACAAGGCATCACTGAATATCCGAGTTTGTCAGTGGCTCCCGAGGAGAAAGTGAAACTCTTAGTGACCTCTTCCATCTCTTCACGACAAAAGCTGAAGTTGTTGACGGTCCACATGTAGGAGAACTTCACCACTTTGATCCAGACAAAAAAGAGAAAACAAAACAAAAGCAAAGGATGGGTTGAAACCAGATCTCTTTATTTATATATTCTATATGGGTAAGCGATGCTGGTCAGCCTGGACTTCAAAACCGCACATCAAAACTGCCTTTCATCTCAATAAACACTGACAACAAACGACAGGAAAGAAGAAAGGATACTGCAGAAAGTGGCAAAAAATAAATAAACAAAAAATCTTTGCAAGGACATAAGAGATGAAAAACAGAGATAATCAATGACACACTTTATCTACTCTGTCAGTTTAACAGTTTAAAGACAGGTCTGCTAACTCAGTCTGACATGTAATGAGTGAAACAATTAAAATCTTACAGCTCAGGCAACCTTTAAAAAAAGAATACCAGCAAAATCACAATAATCTTTCTGATAAACTAAATAGGACCGAAATGCAGAACCACGAAGACAGAAAACATCCACCATACAACGTTATTAATAAGGAAATGGGAGACAATGTAAACTGGAAGCTTTTTCAATTAAAAGGGGAAAAATAAGTGCTACTTACTCACTGAGTCATCTTGATTCCAATAAGAATTGAAACAAACATTTTTTATGATGCAGCAGAAACAAATCCATTCTTGATATTTGGCTTCTTCGGTGTTAAAACCTAGATTCCCTTCACCTCTTAATACAGCTCAACAGCTGGCACTGCATCTCCAAACTTGGTTGTGTTTTACTAATAACTGCACATGTTTAACTATGAATCTAAATGCAGAATAGAGAAGAGTGTGGAGCTCTGAGAATCCATCCTCAATTTTAAACTTTTTGTTCTACGATCAAATTAACAACTGCTGAAAACATCTAATGAGATTTGATGCAGCTTCTAGGGAGACAGCGGTTTTACTATACTACTCATTTGCACAAAATTGAAATATTCTCACAAAATATGATACGTTTGGATTGTATCAGTCAGCTTGATATAACACCAACCCTCAGCCATGGGGCTGCAGGGCATTTCTGAAGGGGGTTTGGGGGTTTAGGGCTCTGGATATTTCCAGCTGGCACCAGTTGGTGCATAGGGGGTGGCAGGAGCACCAGCCAGGTGTGAGAGCGAGGTAGAGTGTTTATAGGAAGGTCCACTAATCAGTCTTGACCACCAACTGCACGGTAAGCATCACAGAAACAGGTGCGATGGAACATACAGAGTCCAAAATAGTTACAGACGCCCTGTAGAAATGTAATTATTAAAATACCTTTAAACGAGTGAAGAACACGCATTACTGAGAAAATCTGTGACCTTGTGTGCATCTGTTTGTGCAAGTCGAGGCAATTTCTAATTAAATGGTTAGTCTAATTGAGCAGCATTTCCCAGTGAACAGGATGTAAGGACCCTGAATTCATTTGTTTTCTGAGCACAGCAGCAGCACGTGCTCTGCTTCATCGAGGGAAGCCTTCCTTTATCTGTGCACGGTTTCGCCTTTGTTTTGCCCTGAGAGGAACAGAGTGCTGTGCCAGCCATCTGATTCCAGCCAGGCTGCAACCATCCGCATGATGAGCAAGACTTAAAACTTTCATCTGCAGATGCCAGGCAGCACTGAAAATGCACCACAATACTTCTATGGCAGTGCTGACGAAGGAAGGTCAATATTGTTTTGTTTTAACTAAAACTTTTGTTGTTGTTTTCACATTTTCCCTTTTCGTTGAGGGCAAAAATATTTTTCTTTAATTTAATTAATCAAAATGGTTGTATTGTTCAACTTTTAATGGATTGAAAATCTTATAAAAGTAAAATATAATTTAACTAAAGTTTGATTTATTAGCTTGATTTATCTAGTTTTAAACTCATTTTATGTGGTCTCATTTTGTCAGGTTCTTCTCTGAAAATTGCATGCAGAAAGGTCTCAGGATCATCTTTTCTCACTCAACCTGCAAGTCCCCCTCCTTTTTCCTGCCAAAGAAACCCTTCCATACCCAAGCATAATTAGCGTCTGATTGAAAGAGAAGTTCAGGACCTGAGAAAACTTGGAAGAAACTGAACATTGGACCCAGTGTGCAGAGAGACAGAGCAGAAAATGAAAGAATGCTTATAAAGTGGGAGAGACCTCTGTCGTGGTGCGAGAACAGGAGACAGGAGGGGGTGCAACTCAAGCCTCAACAGCCCAACAACACATGGCTTAATTAATAGTAAAAGATAACTCCTGCATCTGATCCTCCTTGTTCCCCTTTTCTTCTTTTGTGCAATTTGTATCTGATGAAAAAGACTGGTGGCATTTTAGCTCAGTAAAACAATAAAATATTAATCAAAAAAGTTGGAAGAAAAAGGCTGCCCTGATTTGCAATTTAAATTACCTGAAACTTCCTGGCAATTAATTATAGTCCACATAAGTGAAGTGAGGGCATATACACAGAGTTTTGCAAGCATGTGGGTTTCTCAGTGTGTGCCATTATGTTAGCATTGTTACATAGTGAATCTAAAGCACAATTTTCCAACTGTTTTTGGTATGCTGTCTCTTAAAGAGCCCTATGAATGCTGAGTAATCTCACAGTGAATCAATTTAGAAAAACATGACAACACTGGCAGCACTGCTAACAGCCTCACATCTTTCTAAGTAGACCCAGATGACACTTAACCAGAATAAAGCTCAGAACATTTTTTTAGCGCAACCCTTTCATGACAAACATCAAGAGCAAAGCTGAAGAAGGAAAACAGAAATAACAACTCAGAGATGGAGAAGATGTGAGCTAATCATAAGATGCCCTCTGAAGAAACGTCTTCAGATTGTTCAGTTGCCATGGGATCTGATGATGACAGAGTGAATGGAATGATGACTAAGAAATAAGAGATATAATGAAGCAAAAGTAATATTCACCTGTTTTTACATATATGTATATACGTGCACGCACACACGCAGGCAAGCATACATATGTAAATGGGTGCATATATACATATACACATATATTAATTAAAACCTTCACACAAAGGCAATTAAAGGACAGAGGCAGAAGTTAATATACCTGCTACTCTTCAGATAAGGTATGAACATTTTTATTTTGGCTCAATCAGCACCAGAGATGTGATGGATAAAAAGATAAAAAGCAGAGGAAATTAGGATGATAAGAGTGCTTAGATGTACAGAAAGGCGGAACAATAAGTTACGATTACATGACTTAAAGTTCTTTCCAGGAAAATAAAGGCATCTCTAGAACCAGACAACAGAATGTTGAAGTGTAGATGTCTGGATTTTGTTGGGATTTCATATTCTACCAGTTCCCTCCGCTGTATGGAAACACCTCCAATAAGCTGTGGTGAAATACAACTTTTCCATGGTACATTTTAATTGTTTAAAAGGCAGGGACCAAATTTGAGAAAGTTGTAGTTACAACCCGCTTCCTCTGTTAGAAAGGCTATTTTAAAGAAAATGAAATCAGTTAGAAAATCAGGAAAGAAAGAGCCAATTTCATATGGTAGGAACTGGTAAAGCTTTTGTTATGAAAAAGGGTAAATACAATATATTGTCATTAAAGTAATACCTATACAACTGGATGATTTGTATCCCTTTGGGATTCTAAACTAACTAACTAACTAATAACTAATTGAACATATATCTTGCATCCTGTCTCTCTTCTGAATTCTCTCTAGCCAGTAAAAGTCAGTCTGAAGTTGTCTCTCATTTTATCTCTTGCTCTATCACTTTCTCTCTTCTTTCCCTCTCTTTCTCTGATAATGTCTTCTTGGGTTCCTTTCTCGAATCAGTCATGGTACTGGTGTGTGGATATGTGGTTGTTGGTGTGTGACGCATGAGAAGCAAGGCAGCAGCTGAGTTTTACAGTGAGGATAATATGTAGTGTTGTTTTATAGACATAAGGTCATGGACGACTAATTCTAACAAATCCCTTTAACGCTTAGTTGGTGGGAAAATTTCTAAAAAAAATAAATCTGTAATTTCAGAGCTACATTAGCTAATATTTGATTATCACACAGAAATAATGGATCCTTATATTACATTATCAAAATATCTGTCACTTTGTCAGTAAATTCTCATAAAACTAAATAAAAGGGAAAAAAAGGACTAAAAAAGAAGCCCTTGTCATGTTATTCCATTAGAGATAACAATAGTCTAACAAAAGCTTAGCCAAAGCTAAACAAAAAAATATCCTCAGATCCAAATCCAGTTGTGGATCAACATCAAACATCACTTTCATGTAGGGAAATCCACCACCATTCTTATGCGAGTAATCTTGCTAAAAACAAACAATTCATACCTATCGCACAACTCACTTGACAAAGGTAATGATGCAGATCGTAGCAAATGTTTCTAGTGAAATGCATTTTGTCCATAAAACCATGAAACCTATTTATTTTGACAACGCTATGATGAAGATTCATTCTTTTGTGAGTCTACCCACCAGCTGCTTTGATTGAAGTGGGAGCTTACGAATCACACTGTGGACAGCTGAAAAACAAGGAAGGAAAACTGTATGCTTGTGTGTGTTTTGTACAATGCAATAAGTGTGTGAGTAAGTAAAAAGGGGAGCCAATGAGGTTTGGCCAACTCCTTTGCACATCATTCCCCCATGCCTGCTTTCAGAAAGTTAAGCCAGATGAAGAGAGCCCATTTATATTCATTACAGAGAGACGGTCTCCTCTCACTCTGCCAGTCCAGCCACCATCTCTCTGTCACACACCTCAACTCACCAGAGAGTCTGACACACAAAAGACAGATTCAACTTCTTTTGCATAAACAAGAGCTAAGTGAGGTGTTGCCACAACCGCCCCTGCCATCAGGATGAGAGCTGGAGGGTGCCAGCTGTCCATGCTGCTTCAACCAGACTATGCAGGAACCACATCACAAACATTCAGTCAGCGTGACACCCAGCTCATGGTGTGAAAACATTTGTGTTAAGAAGTTCACATATCTGTAAATTTTACATAATGATATCATATAATTCTGGGCATATGTTACCTCCATCTGCAAATCGAATAATGAAAACAGCTTACAAGGCATAGTTGCACTTGAGGGGACATTTCTCTATTTGTTATTTCCATCTGTGCATGTGACAATATGAATAGCTGGTGATGCACAAGCTGCTTGCACAGCTTTCTCAACCTGCATGTCTGTTGAAGAGGTCAAATAATATTTAGCTTATTTTCAATATGTTCTGCTGTTTCAATGTTAAAATCCACAAACGGAGCACTTTATTAACAAAATATACTAATATGTCATTGAACTGCAGCCAATGAAATAAAATAGGAAAAAAAACCTGCTGTGTAGTCACAACAGAGGCTGAATAAACTGTAAATATCAACACACACACAAAAAAGACAAAGTGGTCCAAAGAACATTCAACGGTTAAACACAAAATATAAACATGAGTTTGTAACATGAGTATGTAACCAAAGTTAACGCTGAAATTTGGGAGATTTAGATTTTTTTTCTTACCAGTTACCTACACCAATGAGCCACGATATTAAAAATAACTACTCTTGTTGCTGGCACCTGTATGGGTGCTACTTTGACATTTCTGCAGAGCAGTCACAACATAAAGGTGTTTTAGTCCAAGTTCATTCTGAAACTAATCCTTTGAAGGGAAAGGTTTCATTTCTGCTTAGAAATGTTTGCTATGGATATGAGCAGTATCCACAACAGAAGTGCATGACATACTTGTAGAGAGGAAGAATACACCAGTTTATTTTGATCAAAGAACTTTTCCAGATCACGTTTTTGTACAGAGGCAACTCCTTAGCGCTAATGTCTCTGTGGCCAAGAAGGACCTGAACTCAGGGATGCTTCAAAATGCAGCACTTCAGTTAGATAAGTAGCATGGAGGGTTTTGATTGTTTTGGATTCCTTACTATTTGTATTATTGTATAGTACTTATGTGCAATATAAAAACTGTTTTACTGTTAAATATTTCTAGTCACTGAAACAAAATCATGAATATTTTAAATAGAAAATTTATTTTTACTTTTTATATCACACTGTTACAATTGCAGCTTATGCCATTTTTTCCCATTTCTTTCTGAAAACACAAAAGATTTATTTCTTGTAGATATCAGGTTTGGATTTTTTTTTATTTCAGGAGGGTGACAATATGGTCTATCATTGTTAATCACTGGTTAATCACAGTTGTCTCTTTAGTGTCTTGCATCATGGCTCTCTGGTTCAACTTCGTATTTAATTCACCTTGCAAACTGCATTTTCATTTTATGTTCCTCTTTTCAATATTTAAAGTTTTTTCATGAGACTCTTCATGTTTTTGGGTCTTTGTGAGGAGCTGATGTTGCAGGAAAACAGGAAACACATTCACTTTGGGCTGCATTGTGTTATGTATTTAAACTCCTTTACTCTGGAAAAAAACTGCATTGTACAAATAGAGAAATCCCAAAAGATGTCTATTTAATAATAATAATACATAATCTCAGAATCTATTATGATTGCCCATCTTTCCTGTCACTCTCTCAGACTCCTCCCAGTAAGCTTGCCTTTAACTGTACAGCCGAATATCATAAAAAAATTTCTTCTCTACATTTACATTTTGTACATATGTCTAGTATATTATCATTATATTTATGCACTTTTATCAGCACAGCAGGCTGGCATTAAAAGTTTATATTCTTCACATCACATTTAGCTACGTGTTAGTTTATTTCTAACTGGCTTTGACTTTTACTTATAGAAAGATTCAAGCCAATGTTTGTAGCAGCAATAATCTTTATGTAAAACAGCAATGCTCACTACTGCACTGATGTACCACCTGTCGATGTAATCATACTAAAAATCATTTGGAATGATTGAATGTTGTCATGCTAAAATATTAGCTTGAGGGACTGATAAAAATACCAATTACAGCAATGCAACCACCAAGTTTAATTTTGTGATAAGAGAATTTATTTGTCAGTGATTGTGCTGATAGATTGTTGAAAACAACTGAGCTGATGTCAGCCCACAATTCAATAAAGACCATCTTATAAACCACAACAATAACACCACTAAATGGAAAAATAAACATTGTTATAGTACAAGCTTTGTAGAAGAGCATAAGCCTTCTGATTGTGTGGATATAATGTTTACTTGTGCTACCCATATGATGTGTAACATATACACATTCTCTTAGAAAAGATTTCGTTTCCCAACAGGACATACACAAGCCACCATTCAGAACAATAAGCAAGAACACTATATCCCATTGTGTTGAACATTTGTGGGCTACAACAGCACAGTCTAAATCATGAAGATGAAAATCTGCTGCATACTGCTTCCTAAGGATCTACTGTCTATATCCAACAATACTAGACATTCCCAGTGTATTTTTGGCCCTGCACAATGTCAGGGTGGGGACAAACAGTCATTTTCAAACATCTTTAAGCAGAAATGTTACTGTTAGGCTGATACAAAGTATTATTTAAGAATGATGGGCATCAACATTTTAGTGCATACTGTATTACTAAGTTCAATTCATCGTTTTTTGATTTTTATTTTTTTTCCTGTGACTGTATCTGACTTCGCTAATTAACACCTCATGCTAAACTACTGGAGAGGAAGGACATTTTACTGAGCTGCTAATGGACTAAGCGAAAATAGTTTTGGTCATTTTTTTCCAAAATGTTAAGCCGATTACATCCAGATTGTATTCATTATGACCAACCAGAAGGCGTGATTACGAACATCTTTGATTAGCAGAGATTGGGCTCACTGATGATGGGCTCATTACTGGTTAATGAGGCCAATGCTTTGTTTCTTTGTCATAATGACTGAAAATCTGATTTCTTTTTTCAAACCATTACATTTTCAAAGATCAAAGAGACAGGTTTTTAAGAGCGGATTGGTCAAAATGAATGCCAAATAACCAACTAATTCATGTCCTCCTGTGGGAGACTAGTTGTGTACTTCCTCCTTGCGTTTCCTCTGCTATCACTATCACACATAATGCTGTAACAAGATGAATTTTCTATCTTCAGAATCCCTAATCCCTAAATAAACACTGCGTCACTTCAGATTTTCTGCCAAATTCTCCACTTTAAGTAAACTACATTGACAGTAAACCACATGACAGCAAAAACAGCTGACTGCAAACATGTTTGTCTCGTCACTTTTTGATGACATCTCAACATCTGTGAGCTGTAAACCAAAGAGTAAAAGGTAAAAAAAAATCCCTCAGTGATTAATCATGTCTTAGTTTTGACTATTTGGTATTCACATGGGACCAACCCTCTTCGTTCTCCTCCAAGGCTGCCCTTTATCACTGATTCTGTAAATAATTTTTATGGACCAAATTTCTAGGCACAGCCGAGGTGTTGAGGGGATCCAGTTGGGTGACCGCAAGATTGGGTCATGATCTCAAGCTCTCGCTGGAACGAATTCTGGCTAAGTGTGAAGCGACTGGGATGAGAAAAAGCACCTAAAAATCCAAGACCATTATCCTCAGATGGGAAGGGGCGGAGTGTCCTCTCTGGGTTAGGAATAAGGTCCTGCCCCAAGTGTAGGAATCTAAGCATCTCACGAGTGAGAGAAGGAGGACGCACTTGGTCTCAGAAACCACAACACCTGGATTAAGATTATTCAGTTTGGCCAGTGATGAAAGACAGGAAACGAAGGATCTGTCTCAAGTTCAGGAGGTAGGTGAGGTGTGCATAAAGCTCATTATGCATAAGTAATGCAATTATTAAGACAAATATAAGCTGTACAATTTTAAATTCTCCATTTAAAGTTAAGATACAGAGACATATATATTAGGGGTGTCAACGAAACCATCATGAAGTGATCGATCGAAGTGAAAAAGACTCCCTGCGCTCCCCCACCGGAGTAGTTGTACTGATTTTTTTCTCCTCTCTGTGTGTGTGTGGTGGTTTTCTCCTCTTCGGTCTCCCGTTTTCAACATTGATATAAATGTGTATTAGGTTAGGTTTAGATAAATTAGGGAGGCGGAGTGCAAAGAAGTAAACACACATTGCGACATTAGCTAACCTGCAATTTGTGACGCTATGACAAGTGATAAAGGAAACGCGAGATCCTGGACTTGAAGTTGCTCCTGCTTCTTTTAAATCATCAGTGTGGAAATATTTTGCACTTCCGGTGAGTTATGTTGACAATGTTTGCGTTGTCGAGAAGAACACCAAAGTGCTATGATGTGCTACTGAGTGCACATATCCTGCTATAGGAAACACTAGGAACACGGCAGGACACAATCGTCAGCATCACAAAGATTAAGGAAGAACCAGAAAAACAGCAACAGTCAACGAGTCCATCCTCATTTGAAATAACCTATCCACAGACCTCCGCTCGTGTGAAAAGCTATAACTAACGCTGCGGGGCTATTTTTAGCAGCAGATCTGCAGAATTATTCAGTGGTGGAAAACACTGGATTTAAACATTTTATTAGCGTACTTGAGCCACGGTACATTATGTCCAGCAGGTCACATCTTACGACTAAAGTGTTGCCTTCCATATATGAAGATGTTAAAGAAAAGGTTTTGGGGAGTTTAAGTAATCCAGAGTTAATGCCTTGACAACAGATATCTAGACTTCAAGAGTAACTGAGTGTTACATCACTGTCACATCACACTGTGTCAATAATGATTGTGACATGCAGTTTATCATTGGTATTATTTGTTTGTGTTGTTTTTCAAATTGACTGAGAACAAGATTTTTACTTTTATATTGTAAATAAATTTAAATTTAATTGTAAATGCCTAATGTGATAAATTACACAATAAATTAATGAAAATTGCTTATATGCCCCACTTCTTTTTTTTAATTTACTGTCCAAAATTTAATGAATAATAAGAAACATTGTACAATAGACGAGTCTGAAAATTGCATAGGCCATTGCGCTCTAAGACAGTTATTTAATCATGTAAAAATTGAGAATCAAATTGAATCGAGGATTTGAAGAATAGTGACACCCCTAAGAGATATA
>JBAMHX010000023.1:20257996-20291551 GCA_037177515.1 Pseudomugil tenellus
GATTTGATTTGATTTGATTTGATTTGATTTGATTTGATTTGATTTGATTTGATTTGATTTGATTTGATTTGATTTGACCAAACCCAACACATAGCAAACAAAAATGACGACTCAACTGGAAGATACATACAGCAATTATATGGAAAAAAAACAAAACATGAAAGCAGTTTTGTCCATTTTAAAGCTTCAGCTTCTCTACTTCAAGCAAACCACGGAGTCACAAGAAAAAAATGACTATGTCTTAAATAATGTCTTATTTTTTCTGTTGCATGATCAAAAGTTGTATTCAATCTCAAATAAAAGCTGCTAATGTGCTCTCCTATGACTCTGCTTTTGTGTGAAACGATTCATTAGGATCCTGGTAACGTACATGGAGGTTTCATAGTGAAGCATTTACGCTTGCTGTCATATATCTGAGGTTCTCTTTTTATGGATCATTATGTTTCTAAGGTGAATTTAGGGGCAATCCTTCAATTCTGTCTGTTACGGTTTATGGAGGTGTTCGTAATCACCATCAGATGATAGGTTACCAGCATTACACCTTTATTATAACATCCATAAAATTATTTAGATTCACATTTTAGCACCTGCTTTTGCCTTGTTCCTCATGAGACATTACTTTACTAATTCCCAAATAAAAAAAAGGCTTTAAGTGTCTGGTTTTCGCTGACAGTAATGTGATTTTCTTTTATGATGAGTTAACCAATAAACTGTTCTACTGTGTTCAATGTGAAATTACTCTGATGCAGTAGATATTTTAATTCTAACACTTCTGTAGTCATCTTGCACATGTGATGGCTAGCTTTTATGACCAAGATTATACATGAAAGTGATAATATCCTTCATTTTTTTAGGTAGGTCACTTTAGACAGGAGGCAGAATAAACAGTCTCATGAAGAAGATTTAAGAACACTTGGTGTGGACGCTCCTTACCAGAAAATATGAATGACAGCAAGATTTCTATTCTACATACCAGTGTGGTCTGTATGCCAATTATCAATCAGCACATTATGGTCATGTCTTATTCTCTTCATACAATGCATATCTGTTTTAAGCTACCTTGGAAAACTAGCGATGAACCAAATATCTTCTTGTTAAATACACATGTCTCTGTACCACTGGTCTTCTATTAATATGAAGTATTTCAATCCCAAGGGGACTCCCCCTACACACATCCCACATACACTCACAGCGAAGAGGAGCCCATTAAGATCAACTCTTCACTTGATGTGTCATACTGTCATTTCATTCTGCCGCAATATAAGGATCAAGGTCAAGCTCATGCTGTCGGGGTCAGAACTGGCATTCTTCCACAGCAGCTCATTTTAACCTCAGGGGGAAATATTCCCTTTTCTTAACAGATGTCACATCTAATCTCCTTCTCCCTTAAGAAGTGTACATTAGAGACCGTTCTGCAGTTACCACGCAGGCAAAAAGTTACCATACTGAGTAGGCACCACTCGAGTTTAACTGCCTTCTTATAATAATTCACCTGGTGTTAAAGTGACAAATGTTGATCCTTAATTAATCAGTTTTTTTGAGATAATGTTTTCTAAGGCTTTTAAATAATAATTTATTGTCAGATAAATGAAGTTCTTATCCGACCTCTAAAGTAGCAGGGCTTGAGCTTAAACCAAGTTAAATTTAAACAAGACACCCAATAAACAGATTATGTTCCTAGTTGCAACTCATCACAGCTTTCACAAACTTACTGATACCTGGAAAAATGTTTCAGTGCCTTTAAAGTAAAAAGCAATCAGGTAAGAGTAATTAATACATTAAATGGAAATCACATTGTGATTTCCAGTCTATGTTCTAGTCATACATTCATTTTATATGGATCCAGATGATGATCTGGCTCACTACCAAATTTTAATGCCATTTAAGTTAGACTAACACCCATTCTCAGAATAAAAATCATACAAACAGACAGAAAAATAAATGTCAGCAAAAACATAAGTTCCTTGGCAAAGGTAATTATAAAGGAGGACATTTACTAAATGTTACACAACTAAATGTAGTTTATTTGGAACAAACAAAATTTTCATAAATATGTTCATACTGGATGGAAATCCAGTCAGAATTTCACAAACCACTGAGAATACATAAAGAAAGGTGCAGACTTTGCTCTGTCTCCTTTCTTTGCTGCTGCTCTTTTCAGTGGATTGAAGGGAGAACAAAGGTAGCTGCACTAATAAGTTCAGGTCTATCCATCGTTTCTGCTTGGTACGACAAGGGTTACTTCTGTGTGTGCCCCATAGTCACGTTGCTTCCCCCAATTACCAAATGCAGACACACACATACAAATGTCTATTCAGTTTCTGAGGTTATTTTAATCCCTGTCTTTTAAATTAATCAAACATGGATTAAAACTGAACATGGTTGTTTTTGTAATTACACATAAAAGAATGCATACATAGTATGATGTAGCCTAGGCTAAAAACAAGTCACCTCACTCTGAGACAAGTCAAACCACCTTATTAATAAGAAAAGGTGAATATTGGGGACACTAAGCAGAGAAATAAAGAGTTAGTATAAAAGCTAATGGTAATGACAAAGCAAAACGCATTAAAAAAAACTGCTTATGCAATAATTGTGCGTCTTTTATCATGTGTAGTCCAAATATTGTATTCTGTTATGAGGTCATTTTAACTTTAGGAAATATTCATGACATTAAAAACACATCAACTCTCCATATATAATTTCCAGGTGACATTTTTTAGTGTGTTTACTGCGTTAGCTCAGATAGCAGTGAGAGCTGAGTCTTTGGCTGATGACACCTAAATGCCAGCCTTTGTCCTTACACTACTGATGTGAAAACAGACTTCATGCAGCCACAAGCGGAAACCAAATAACTGACTGTGTCATATCATGTGTATTAATCAGCTAGCAGACTGATTTGAGATCAGTTCATTACCTGCACATGGGGGCTCACAGAAAGTCAGCAGTGGCGGAATAAAATCCGCCTCAAAGGCACCATTAAGATAACGGCAACAAAATAACTGTCAGTGTCAGAAAAGGTGCCAGAACCCTGTGCTTCATCCTTCAAATCCAAGCCTTCCTAATTCATGTTAAGGTTACATGTGTTCCCCTCAATATTCTTTGCCGTGCTGAGCCTATTGGTGGGTCATCAGATGGTGGTTGGTACTGCAGTCGGTTCTGAAAAAGGAAAATGCCAGACCGATAAAGCTGAGTTCCACTAACACACACGCTCTAACACACACACAGTGACATTTCAGATCTTTGCAGCAAATCTGGGACCGTAACCAGCAGTTATGGTCTGAATTCTGAATGCAAGCCTTCCTGATTCATCTGTGCCCCTCCTGCCATATAAAAGCACTCCTGCCACTATCAAACTTTCAGCACAGAAACTCATCTTCTTCCCCTGTTCTGCAATTTGAAATTACTCACGTTAACTATTCTGCACGTTTTGTCTTTTGTTTAAATCGCCTCTGGTGCAGGATGCCTTTGGTGCAAACCCCCTCTGAGATTATCACTCTTTCTAATGAAGTCATTTAAGTCAGACAGGCACATTCCAATCTCTGAACAGCCAATCAAAAGCACCACAGAGACTTTCACTGCTCTGGCAGATGCCAAGATGGTGGCAACAGCAGACAGTGATGAACTGATGGGTGGAGGCAGATAAAAAGAGAAAGAAATTAGTAAAAAAAAAAAAAAAAGCAAGACAAGAAAAAGCCCGAAATATGTTAATTGTATAAGCATAGTAAGGCGATGAAACATAGGAGCAATGTCATAGTAAAATAGGCAGAAAGACAGAAAAAGAAAAGAAGAAATGTCCTGATATGAACTGATAATGCAAATAAGGAAACAAAATTAGATTCTCATCCCTGAAACACTGAGTTAGAAAGAACTTTTTTCATTGAGAATTTTTTTTCCAGTTTATATAAAAAATATTCATTAAAACATTTATCCATCATCCATTAGATTACACCCACAGGGTTATTCATTATTAGAATAATATCCCGAAGCCTGTATTTTGCACAGCGCAGCGTGGTAACTAGTCACCTCGGAGTTATCAATAATAATTTTAAAAGCCTTAATAGAACAAAGAGTGGAGAAGTAAAGAAAAAGTAGAGAAAGAAAAAGAAATTGCAGCTTGGCAACAAGCAAGAATGAATCGGTTATGTCGCACTGATTGTCAGCAGGTCATCAAAATGGATTTAGGATGCAATTCATCAGACCTTATCTTTCCAAAAACTTTATATGCTAATGATTGATTTTTTACACCATAAAAACATTGTACCATTAGTGACAGATTAGATATGGGGATTACCTGTAACTTTTAATTAAAGTGATTATGAAGTCAGTTCTTATATTTCAGTGCCCTGTGAGAATTAAACTCTTTTACTCACCTGTTAACAAAACATGATTTATTTTTGTCTTTAGAAAATGTGCCACTGGTAGCTCCATATGTGTTTATGCACTGAGATTTTCTAATTTCATGCAGAGGATTTCAAAGCAAAGACAGCATCTTTTTGATAGTAGTGATACGTTATGTTCAACTATGCTAATGAAGAGGAAGAGAAGGTGTCCTTTAAAGGCAGTTTTACACTTGTGTGCACAACAGTCTTGTGTGCACTTCTGACCTGCAGAACAACTTCCTCCTGTTGTACCAGGCAGTAAGCTGCTGTTGTGACTCTATGTAGCATACAGACATGAACTTGAAATCATCATGATGCCTAAGCCTGCAGAACAGCTTCCTTATAGTAAATAGGCGAAGTCATCTATTGTTTTCTCTCCATTTCATTAGTATAAGCACTATATTTGTCACTACCTGGCAGCTGAAAAGTAATTGACAAAATAGATTTACCATCACTAATATAAGTTTTCAGTTGAACAGCTGAAAAAAAAATCTCCCGAGTCAAGTGGTTCTGCTCCAATGTAGCACTTCAACTTAAAAGTATATACACACAGAATTTACTGAGCTTCAGAAAATGTACCTCAACATAGTAAATGGTCAAATAATAAAAAGTTTTTTCTGCTTAAAACTATACAAAAGATGGATGATACGAGTGTTATGTTCCATGGCACCCCACATACTCTCATGGATTATCAAAGACACGGAATTTCGGATGATCCTGGTATAATCGAAACTACGTCACGATCTCGAGCAAGTGAAAAAAAGGATCCACACTACCCCCCCACACACATATGCACACACACACACACACTGTGTCAATGATTGTGGCTGCAGTTTCTTATCATTGGTATCATATGTTTGTGTTGTTTTTCAACTTGACTGAGAACAAAATTTTTACTTTTATATTGTAAATAAATTTACATTTACACCGTAAGTGCCTAATGTGATATATTATACAATAAATTAATGAAAGCTGCTTATATGTCCCACATCTTTTGAAATTAGATTTACTGTGAAAATTTAATTGATAAAAAAAAGGTAGAATAGACGGGTCTAAAAGATGCATAGGGCACTGTGCTGTTAGAACATTATGTATCTAATCAAATCTAATCAAATCGTCAACCTGAAATCAAAAATCAAATTGAATCAAGTATTTGAAGAATCGTGACGCCCCTAGTAAATTGTCATTACTAATCACTGGTGATATCAAAATGCTATTATTTCAGTTCCTCTCAAAACAAGACAGCATTGAAAGCTCATAATGAAGTCAAGACATGGTTAACTTTTTTTTCAAAGGATAGTGGAGTAGATCAGAGCTTCCAGTTTTAGTGGGACGGATCGATTCCGCTCTACATGACTCCAACAAGAAAGAGATTAACCCAGTTTGACAATGAGGCTTAGAAAAATAGCACTTATCTATTTTCTGTACAACCCTAATTCCAATCCAGGGTTGTGGGGGGCATATCTAAGCTGCTATCAGGTTAGAAGCAGGGTACATTTGGACGGGCTGCCCTAAGACAAATGTTCTTATAATTATTTGAAAAATGAAATATTTTATTCCTTTCCTGAACTCAAAAGGAAAGGTTTTTTTCTTTAATTTGGTTTTAGATGTTTTTTGGGGGTCAGGTGTGGATCAGGTGGGGTGTGTGTGAATATGTAAATGTGCTTTGTAGTGATCAACGTGACTGGTAAAGCACTATGTAAGTACAAGTCCATTTACCATTTTATTTCTTTTCAATTAAACATTTCTGTGTGTTTTATTAAAATGCACATCTCAATCAATATCGAATTTTCCATTTGTGATACGTGCGATCCATTTATTTTACAGAAAAAAGTGCTTAGATAGCTACAGATCACATAAAAACGCCGGTGATGAATCAACAGCAGAGAAGGAAAATGTCTAAATGTAATTTATTTTCTTTGAAACAGAGAGTTTGTAAAACAGACAATGGGTACGGTTACATGATTTTGTTTATTTCAGAATGAATAATTCTGAATTAAATAATTCCTAATTAAAGTATTCTTCTGCGAGTGTACTAGAAAATATTAATTCTGAATTGAGGTTTATATGACAACACATTTATTTGCCTTCTCTTAATTCAGTTGAGGGTGGCAAGACCCACTTCCGTATACCAGAAATACATAAACTATTTCCTACTTCTCGTCTTTTTGTGGAAAACCATATATTAAATGCCGTTTTCGCACAAATTTTGATCATATTTTTGAAGTAGCTAGCACAACACAAGCATATTGCTTCACTTTTTTCAGTAGCTGAGAAAGACGGGAAGTAGAACACTGTGCATGGGCGTCATTGGGATGGAACAAGGTAACAAGCATGCAAAGGTTTACATGAGAGAGTAATTAATTAGTTCGTTTTTTAAAATAAGAATAAACCAGCCACTTACTTCAGAATTACGCTTAATTCTAAATTGTCATTTTCATTCGGAATTAGCTGTTTACATGTTTATTTTTCATCTCTTCACAAGCAGAATGAAGACTTTCATGTAAACGTGGCCAATGATGACACAGAGAAGCCTTCTGATTTTCATCAGGACCAACAAAACAACAGCGGAGCTTTAAGGGACTCATAAATCTAAAGCATTTCAAGTAAGCACAGTGGTCCAAATAAATACACAATCTATACCCATGATAACTAGTATCATCATGCATTACTGTGATGTTCTAGTGATGCTTTCTCAACCATTTATGTAGTCTGCTGAACTTCTATGATGAACCAAGAACTTTCCTAAACTTCATTTAAACCCACATTAAAACAATCAGACAAGGTACACCGAGCAAACTCATTTACATCCAAGTACGTCATTAGATAAGCAGTGACAGTCGACCTTATGGCTCTAAATGACCACAAGTCATTCCATAGTTTAAACTAAACAGTCCTAGTTTACACATGTATGAGGAAAAATATGAGAAAGAGCCTGCTGGCAAAGTGAGGAAAGCAAAACAAAAAGTCATTTACTGGCTTCACTCGATCAAAGAGAATACTTGGCGAATTACATAAATAACAACAATATTAATTAACCAGCTCAGGGAACTTAACAAGGAGCTCAGAGAAAAAAGGAACGGTGCATAAGTAGAGGGAACCACAGGGTTGCTGTGGCAACTGACATTAAGAGTCAGGGACAAAAATAAGGTATGAGGGCAACACAGGTGAGACACATAAGGAGAACGGACACATTAAACGGACACATTAAACAAGGAAAAGGAAAACTATTCAAAGGAGATTACAATATTTGTAGAGTTCAAAGTCATACAGTTTCCTCTTCAAGTTATCTGGAAAGTCCATTCTAATCATGTTTGGTCTCTAAAGGTTTTTCAGCTTTCACAGACATAAAGCAAATGAAAAATGTACCCTCTGACCTGAGATCTTTCATTTTACTTACTGAAAATATAATAAAAATCTGGCACAAAGAGAAAACAAGTAAAACTTTAGCAGAGGATCTAATTTATTAACAACTAATCATTTTTATGTCGCTATGATGCATTTGAAAGCTTCCATTTCACCACAGCTGGCAGACATAAAATTATCACCCAGCTATTATTAAGTACTTTTCTAAGTCTGTTTGAAGGTTGCCAAGAGACACATAAAGCCAACCAGTGGTTGGCAGTTTATATGGACTCAGTGTTAAGACCTTACATGTCAATACTTGTCCCTAGGGAAGGAATAATTGCGGAATAAAGATCTAAAAGGCTTGTCGCATATGGTTGGCAAGCTGTCACATCTGTCTACTCAAACATGAGCAGAGAACAACGACATCTTGACTAAAGTAACATCAGAGTAATGACTGAGCATTAAATGTCAGCTGAGTGAGCTACAGTATATCTAAGGGCTAGCACAATAAAGCGCACTTGCTGAGGACAAGCCTGGCATTTAAAACAATATACACACTTCATTTCTCACTCCCATGTGAGCTGTCTCACACAGATCCACGGTACTCTGTATGATTACCCTTCGGATTTCCCAAGCTCTAAGTGTTATTTGATGCAGCTCTGCAGAAGCAGTGGAAAGTAGAAGGGCACAGTGTTTTAAGCAAATATTTTACTCAGGACAAAGGGTGTCAGTTTAGCAAGGTGCTCTGTTTGAGTTTTGGATGATGTTTAAAGTGCTAATCCATCACTTTGATATTGAAAACAGAAAAACAAGCTCAGGGCCCTCAAATAAAACTCTTACAAAATGTATTTTAAAATAGTTGTTTTAGTACAAGAAAAAAAGAGGACGATACTATAATGGGAATTTATTGTACAATGAAAACAAAGAATAAGAGGAGAAATAATGAGAGGAAATTTGTTGGAAGCTGTCAGTTTGTTCTTGTCCAAATCAGAGAACATGTTGTGTCTTTGTTGTTTCCATGCTACGGCTACTTTCTGATTGCCACAGACATTTTCACCACAACTTATCAAAAAAAACCCAACGTGGGACACAAACTGTTCAGAGAAAATCCAATTGTCACTTCAGCTGAGCTTTGTAGGCTTGGCTCTTTGTTCAAACTGAGCTTCGCCACTTCTTGTGCGCTCCTTCAGATAGTGTCCAAGGATTGAAAAGGGATTTTATTGCAAAAAAACTACAAGTGTGTCATTGGTTTATGCTTGACTTTCCAAGCAGGAACAACCCATTGGATGACAGCAATGGTGTTAAAAAAGATTTAATTAATAAATTGAGGTCACCTATCATAGAAGGCCTAGTATACTGTGTTGTTATTCACTCCCATTTATTAGGCCTCTTGGTTTGAACTTTTAATGCAATCGTGTAAAAGCTCCCTCTTTAAATAATAGTTATTTTTTTAAAAAAGAAAACATTCATGTTCAAACCTGACTGGTAGAAACATTCCTTAACTCACAGAACAGACAAGAACAAATACTTGTGCGTGTGAGTGTGTAAGCATATACTAAGAAAGTATCTGGGTGCCTGGTATTTCTTTGGTTAGTTCACATGAAAGACACGACGTGTGTTGATATGGCCAAGACGGCAGCAGGCAGCTGCTGGCAGTGGTGACTGGCAGGTCAGGTGAGTGCTGTGGTCTGCTCAGGCGTACAGATCCAGCTCTTCTAACTGATCTGAAGTGGCTTCAATTAACTGAAGCAGCCAAGTGTGAGGGAGGGGACTGGGGAGCAAGGGCCCCAGACAAGACTCCTGACAGATTTTTAGGGGGAAGGAGAGAGGGCCCTTGTGACAGGTCTTCTAATGCCCTACCAGCTTTAACCTTTCTCCATCTCCTCTTAACTAATTACTAAGTATCCATATGAAAACAACTGTCAGAGTGATCACAGCAAATTGGCTGGAAGTGCAGGGTCAGCAAAGACTGTCTTTCACTTGCGTAAAAATGCTTACACCCAGGACACACACACAGCTTGACTTGCACATGAAACAAAAAACATACAGAGCTAATTTTTTGCTTGTTTTCATTACCGAAGCTGTTCTGAGATTCATGACAGAAAAGAAATTAAACCAGAACCAGAGACTCCAATAATACATCCACATAGATCTACAAAATGACTTTTATGCTGTATTTGAATGCACACAGTTACCGAAAGATAATTAAGAAGCTCTAACAAATTTACAGAGGTTTTATTTTCATGAAAACAGATAGAAACATTGATGTTAGAAAACTTTGCCTAAAGTGTTTTGAGAAAAAATATGGGAAGGTCAGTCAGAACTCACATCCATCAGCTGGAATTTCTTTTTCTTCTTTGATACAAGTCTTTTAAGTTAAAAAAGCAAGACACGTTTTGTTAATGTTACATCTGATGAGACGATGGCTGATAAGGTTAGGCCCAATCCAATTTCTCATTTTTACCCCTACGCCTTCCCCTTACCCTAACCCCTAGCTCTAGTCTACGCCTTAAAAATAAGGGTTAAGACATAGGACTAACTTTTCAGAACTACAAAATGGGACACCACTTTTCTGTCTCATGACTATGATGTGATTATCTAACATTGCTAAAACTGTTGCCAGCCGTGGCTAGTGCTCAGTTTGATTTTCAGCATTATGCCATCTCAAGATTAAAAGACGTTTATAACAAGTAAGCCATGTACGTGTCGCTGAAGTTTTCACTACTTTACAATATCGTTAGTAATAAACACGAGAAACATAAAACGTTGTTGGCAAATTACAAACAGAGAAATCATGACACAGCAGTCTTTATAAACATTATAAATTATTATTTGTGCAAATTTGTGCATATTTAAATTTGTGAGTTTCTTTCCTACCCCTCTGTTTTGAGTGTGCATCTCCCTTACTGCAAAAGAAAATTGTGATAGCCCTCGTCTCTCGTTACCACGCAAAATGAAGGGTTAGGGCAAATGGCTAAGGAGCAGAAATGAGATTGGGCCAAAATCTTCATAAAACATTACTATTGACACATATCATCATGCACATAAGTATGCACCTCTTAGCCTCTAAGTGGTGATGTGTGCTTTTTACAGTTATTCCATGCAGCATTTAGGTTCTAGGTCTGTGAATGCTAGTTACACATACCATAGGTAACATGGAAAAGTTAATGTATAGAGGCTTGATACTCACGGGCCCCTATGCTTTCTTCCAAAAAACAGATGTTTTCTTTTTGTTTGTTTGCTTTCCTATGTTAGCATATTTGTAGGGCCTTTGCTTCCATTTCCTCAAATAACTTCCTGATATTGTCCTTTTACTTGTGATTTTGTGGTAGCTGAGCTCGCTGCTGCATTCTTTCACCAACCAAATTATTAATTTAATATTATTAAATTAATTAAAGTCTGTTAATTAAATTATATTTTTAAAAGGACTTTCAACAATTATTATTATATTCATGATCAATTTACTGGCATTTTTTAAAATACCTTTAACTTTAAATTACCTTTTATTCAGGTCTTGTGATCTTTTGTCTCTTTTGGACTGCTGGTGCTAATCCAGACCATTGTTTGTTGTTCTGATGACTGCAAATAAATTGCCCAATGGGATCAATAAGATTGTCTTAATCTTAAGATGAATGATTTTTTCATTCTCTTAGGACCGAACTTTTAAATGAGATCTAATTACAACATAAAATCTTTTATCCAGTAGTTACTGATATAACCATGACACAGTGTGCAAGTTGTTTTTTGCTCCTCTGTAATCCTTCAGATTCCCTAATACCCTAATTTTTTAGTTTTATACTTTTCAATACTGAAACTATCAACCTCATTTCTCATTCTGGACTATGTCCATGTCCCCTTACCCACAAGGGACTTCAAAGCAGCTCAGCTAAAAGCTCTGAAAGTGTCATTGCAGTCTAAAGAAAAACCAAAGCAGCATGAAAAATTGCAGAGAGAATTAATTGCCTAAAGGCAAATAATTTTCTTTAGAATTTAAGAGGATGATACAAGCGTATAAATGAAATAAACTTTCCACATAATAAATATTGTTCTGTTTGTCTAATTTGATTAAAAATAAAAAATATATATTACTCTTAGACTTAAAAAAAAAGATTTAAAGAATTTATAAAGTTGCAGTTGCAGCACAGTTGGTACTCACCTAGATCAAAGCACCTTGCACATCTGCTTCGTTTGCTGCTGCCATACTAGCCAGCTGGACCCTGTCCACTGGGTGTCTGTGTCTTTAGGTGTGTCAGTACTGCATGTCTGTCCCAAGCCTGAGCTTCATGGCAAGCTGTTAACACAAACAGCAAAAACAATATACAAGATAGTTGTGAGAGCGAGCGTGGGTGTGAGCTACTGTCTTATCATATTCTTGCAATAGACTCCTTGTCAAGTTGACTGCTTGTGTGCACATCTGTTATGTGGGAGACTTGAATGCAGAATAATTTTGAGAATGCATCTGTGTGTGTATGAGACAAAATATTTAAAAGACAAATGTTTTACAAAGACTGCAAGAAGGCTTACCCAACTCACTGAGACAGGAATCTTCTATGTATAATTTAAACAATGTCAAATATAAACTGTATGAAAACAGCAACCTGGAAAACCACATGTGTAGGCAGACCTACAAAGCAATGCTGTCGTTATCCAATAAATGAATAGAAATTAGTTTAAAAGCAGGATTACCGTTTTCCTAATACTAATTGTGGTCTATCTTCACCGAGCCATAAAGATGGATAACAATTTTTATGACTGTACACACTGCGCATAATAAAGCCCCAAAGAGACCTCGATAGTTGAACAAACAGCTATAGCACAGACCTGCAGAGGCACTCCAGTGTGAATGTGTGCTCTGGCAGTCTCATTAAAATCTTCCAAGTTTAATTTTCTTTCAAATATCACCCCTACCTAAATAAACATGACCATAGATGCTTTCTCATACTTCACATGCCTGTCAGCCACAAGCGAACAGGATTTCACATAACAGGCTGCTTCTATTTGTGCAAAGAAGAATTATTGCACACAGTCTGTGTTGATTGTAACAAAATGTCTGGAGCCAAACAGCAACGATGGTGCTATTTCGACTCATAATACAGGTAATCCATAAAAGTGCCTGACATTTAAACCAGAAAAAGCAAGGTGGTTTAACTTTTCAACAGCAATATCATTAAGTACATAGCTGTATTTTAAAGTCGGCATGAATGACTTGAAAGTACAGTGTAAACTAAAGAATCGGGAGTCACAAGTTGCCTGAGAAGCAAAATAAATTGAGATGCACCAAAACACCAAAAATATTTGGCTCAGAAATACTGTGAACATTATGGGCTATTTTTTATAGGTTCATTTTATTAGTGACAAGACTCTAAAGTGCTTGTGGGATTTCTACTTCCAAGAGGGAAAAAATGATCCACATGAATGAATGAAATATTTGAAGATCTGTATATTTACACATATATTTACACACTTATTCTGAGGAAATGTCAATCAGATGCAAAATACCAAGGTTGAGCCCTGAAAGAAATGTCAAAGTGGCCTGCCTGCGTTATGTGTGGATGAGACCAGCAGCGTTTGATCAATAGTACACCTGAATATGTGATCGCTGTCTCCAACTAAACGAAGCAGATACTCTCTCCAAACAGTCAAGATGGTATTACTGTTGTAAAATGCGCTTCTGACATCTGGCTTGTAAAAATAATTTTGAATTTCCCTCTCAAATTATGGGCGCAATTATGTTTGTGCGCAGCGCACAAAATGCGCAAAGTCGTGCACTTGAGTCTTGACGTCACTCAGGGCGTCTGTATGTGTGCTTCTCGGCTTTACTCGCGGTCGTTGCTGTTGCCAGACACAAAGCAACAGCAATGGCCGCGAGTAAAGCCGACAAGCACACATACAGATGCACTTTGCGGGGGCCTGTCCTCCTTTGATCTATTTCCAGATGCTAACCTCTAGCTTACCATTAGTAATTTCCACAGATGTCAGAATTAAACTAAATTAATGTATTCTATACATTTTGTGGAATGCCACGTAATTTCACTGAGGCAGTTGATGTATTTTCGGTGAGATATAGACATATTTTCTGTGTCACTGCTCAGTTTTCTTAAGTAAAATTTCAAAACTGATTCAGCCAGGGATCTTTGTTAGGAGACTATCTGTCGAGCTATTGCAGCAGACTTTATCACAACACACACCCGTGAGCATCAGCAGAATACATATTACTTTGGGAAAAGAGAGGGGTCAACTGCTGTGCTTCTTTCTTTGAGAAGAATTAAAAATGATACATGCATGTACGTTAGTCTCCATAAGTTTCCACAAAGACCTTAACAAGTCGATGGATTTGTCACTACTTCGTGTTAGAAAAAGAGTCCCTATAAGGGTCTAGGAATATATTGAAACAGAGTAGCTAAGCTGGTAGCTAAGTTAGTCATATTAAGGAACAATTGCCATAGATCTACTTCCAGTATTTCCCTGGATTCACTTTTGGATGCTGCTGCAGTGTGCTGTCTTAAAGAACAGGTTATCACTCTCTTTATTTCGCTTAAAGCTCAAATAAATCTTTTGTGTATTTTACAGACACAATCTGCTTTGCTTGGGCATGGTTGCTTGAGTGCTTGTTCAGCTGAGCTCCACTATTCTGGGTTAAGATGCCCCTAAATTGCATCATTTGACAGGAAATGTGTGATCATGTAATATCACAATATTGCATTTTCTCATGGTGCAAAAAATCTGCTGGTATTACCACCAACTGTATGATATTCCACACCTCTAATGGCAACTCTGGTCCTCTGCTACAGTAATTAAGTATTATGTGTCTCAAGAGTATTGCAGCAGGGACAGTGCTAATACTTGCAGGACCAGAGTTGCCCACCCCTGTCTAATGGAGATAGTCTTATGTTTTGTTTCAGGTGCCCCTAAGCATGCTAGCAATCTCTTCTTTCTGCAAGATATCAACAAGGACTTTACGTTTGCTGCTTCTATCCATCCTTGTTATAATCTGGAACAAAAAATGCCAAAAGTGTACATTTTTCCAATATTCACACTTGCCTTAGGTGCTATACTCTCTTGTGAACATAAGAAATGAGGTATGACCTGCACTGTGCACTGTGCACTGTGTTGAGTCCAACAGGACTTAACTTTTATGTTTTTCATGTAATTCTGGTTTTTCTTCATTTGCCCTGATGTAAATCCAGCAGTCTCAAGTCCTTAGGCTATAACAATAGACAATGATGCTCCCAATGCCTGGCTGGTTGACCCTGGTAAAGCCTGGACTTCATAAGACAGCATTATGTATATGAAAAAAAAATAGAAAGGGGAGACAGAGCTGCTAGACTGGGAGGTAGGAAGTAGAAAAAGTACAACAGAGCAGAAAAATGAAGAGCCTAGAAGATAGATAGGGGAGAGAAAGCATGAAAGCTAGGCCTATATACAACCCACTGATGAAACAGAGCAAAGGGGATAAGAGAGTCGAACAGCAGTTCAAACAATAGTCAAGAAACAGAGGAGCATAAAAGTCATCACTAAAGGAGCAGATGACAAATTAATCGCGGCACAGAGAGGCACAAGAAGATGGGGATGGTCCAAAAATAAATAAAATGTCAGAATCAATTCATCTTTCAAAAGAGGAGGGAATTAAAACATAAGAAAAGATCACTCCTTTATATTTCACCGTTCCTAAAACCTAATCAAACTTAAAAAGAGCAATGTGTAGAATAGAACAAAACACCAGGGGGTTACATCAAGCGCTCGACTAATTTCAAAAAGAGCTACTGAGGGAGAATAACTGACTCAATTAAGAGTGTAACTGTCATCACAGCCAATAAACCCAGTGCCACCCACACATGGACAACAGACCTATCATAAAAAAGGATGAAGGATTGCTAATTCCCTTTGCAATTGAGCTGCTACTATTAATAGTATTCAAAAGCAACAGAAACATAACACACGCATACAAAAATCACATCTCTATCTGTTCCTGTCTCGTTTGAATCCAAAGAGAAAATGTAGCATTTAAATGCAACCTTGCTGACATGCAACCCAAGAGCAGCCAATTTCACAATCCACGTATGCATAGAATAAAAGAACGATGTGTGAATCTTAAGACCAGTCACAGGTCAATGCATACCCTCACTTAATAAAATACAACCAAATGTAATGACCTCTCAAGCTCCTTCACGTTGCCATTTTCTCCTCCGTTCCTTAATCTTTTACAGCTATCATTCCCCCACCTTCAGCTCTTTTTCCTCCCACCATGGCTGCTCTTCAGCACTCCAAAACTCAGTTTTTCATTTTTAACCCACTTCTATGTCTCCATCTTTTTCTCTCACCATCCAAACTAACAGTCATTCCACAATGAGGGGCATCGATCTTTTTCAACAAGACCAGAATGTGAGAGTGTCAAGGCTACAGCAGATTACTATCTGTTCCACCTCCACTCAACACTGGATGACATGTAAACCAAGAAGATGGGCAGATGAAGGGGCATGGGGGGTGTGAGAGTGTGTTAAAGAAAAAAATCTTGGATAGCAGGAAGACGCATTAGATCTTAACACACTAAGAGCTGATGCAAAAAATTATACGTATGTACCTTTTCAAGGATGAGGGTAGCATAGCATCAACATTCTCAAGACATAATTTAATATATTTTAGCATTATTAATAAGCATAAAAGCAAAGTCAGTTATGTTCTGAACTGCAATTTGTTTATCCCTTTTTTAAGAAAAAGCATGTTTCTAATTTTGTCAAGGGCAGAAAATAGATATTTGTCTTTAAGAAAGCTTTTTAAAAAGGTTTATAGTCAAAGCTTTAAGCCATAATGGGTAACAAGACTAAACGAAAAAAGGAGAAAACCCAGCAGAAGCTTGTAAGGAAAATGACATAAATCCTCAAATCCTACTCGACAACACCAAACCTGACATTTGATCCATGTCCACATTTAGCTTAATAAAAAGAGATGAAAGGTTTGAATTTCATGACTTGTGCTTTATGTGTGTTCTTACTAGCTTTGTTAAACTGTAGCAACAAAACTCATTTCTCCACCAGTGCAAAAATATACTTAATATATACTTATAATTTCATTCAAGAATAAGAATAGCTAATGAAATGATCACTTAAAAATTAAATATGTATTTCTACTCAGACAAAGTTGACATGAAACAAAAATTTTGCCTGAATAAGACAAAGATTAAGTTACATAATCCTTAATCTTTCACCTAACTAGATGAGAAGCAGAACATAACCTCCAATGAGCCAAGCCTGTAGGACTAAACTAAGTTGTGGTTGTCCTAAGTTCAATTTTACATTCCCTGATCTGAATAATTCAAACAATAGCAAAAATTTGTTTTCACTCGTACCACCAGATACAGAATAGCAACACTGGATTATCTGTTGTTAAGTATATAAAATGTGGCAACTTTTTCATGTGTTGGTTCAACAATTGGTTCTCCAAGAAGCAGCTTTGTACATTACTTTCTCAATCTTTAGTCACATAACTATAGATTGAATTAAAAATGAGCATTCATGATGACGCCAACCTCTAGTTTGTAAACTGCAGATTTTAAAAGCCTCTATTTCGCCGTTTATACTAGGGCTGCATCTATCTATCAATATACCAAGGCTTTGTCCCACCCTTGTGGGGTAGCCTAGACAGGGCACACACCCTCACAGAGCCCCAGCCCTCCCCCCCAAACCCTTTCCCCTCCATTGCCCCCGCCTGCACCAACGTTTCTTCACCATCACCCCTCTCTAGTCCACACTGGCGTCCACCCCCCATCCATGCACTGGACAATCGGAAGGACAGCCCACGCACCTGGGTGAAAAACCCCAGACCTAGTGTGCAACCGAACAACCATCAGCACCCAGGACTGCATCCTAGGGTTGTCCTATGGAATGATTAACCTTTATCGCATCAGTATTTGTGGTTTTATAGTCAATTTCTTCTTTTCTTCACATGTTCTTTCACTGCAGCCATACTTCTCTCCACATGGTTCTCATGCTGTCCTCTCCGACAGCCACTTTCTCAAAGTCACACAAAAACCACACATTAGGCTTTTAAGTCTGCCTTTTGGTCATGAAAATTTATGCAAAATAAAAGATACCTCATGAACTAACCTGCACCAATAATCAGAGTACTTACGAGGCTCTTGCTGCACTACCTCAGGTGGAAGCAGGTGTCAGATAAGCTGAATCATGGTATCTAGTTAGCCTTCGCCTCTAATTTGCTGGTGATTGTAGCCCAGATATAATTCTGGAGCAGCTGAAAGCTCTGCTCCCAATGGTGACAAGACGAGCGGGGGGTGAAGATAAGGTGAATTGCAGAGGAGGATCTGAGGGAACGGACTGGTTTCGAGACATGGAGGAGATCAGAAAAATATGGAGGGGCGAGGTTGTGGATGGCTTTAAAGGTTAACAGCAATATTTTGTAGTTAATGCGGAGGGTGATGGGAAGCCAGTGAAGCTGCTGTAAGATGGAGGTGATGTGATGGATGGATGGGGTTCTTGTGATGGCTTGGGCTGCTGCATTCTGAACCAGTTGGAGTTTGCGGAGTGTTTTCTGTGGAAGACCAAACAGGAGGGAGTTGCAGTAATCCAGACAAGAGGTGACCAGACTGTGAACAAGTATGGCGGTGGTGTAAAGGGTGAGGGAGGGGTGGAGGCGATTGATATTCTGGAGATGAAAGTATGCGGACCGGGTTATGTTGTTGATGTGTGATTGAAAAGACAGAGTGCTGTCGAGGATGATACCCAGACCTTTTACCTGAGGGGTGGGAGAGATGGAAGAGTCGTCAATGGAAATGCAGAAACTATCAGATTTAGAGAGGATGGATTCTGTGCCGACTAATAACATTTCAGTTTTACTACTGTTTAGTTTGATAAAGTTTGAAATGAACCAGGACTTAATTTCATGAGGCCATCTGTGAGGGAGGAAGGTGGGAGGGTGGAGTTTGGCTTGGTGGAGAGATAGAGCTAGGTGTCATCCGCGTAACAATGAAACTGTATGTGGTGTTTTCTGAAAATATGACCAAGGGGGAGGAGATATATGATAAACAGCAGGGACCGAGCCCTGGGGCACACCTTTGGTTACTGGAAGTGACGGGGAATGGAATGTTTTCATCTGGACGAATTGAAAACAAATAACTTACAAGACCGGTCCTCTTACCTTTCTAGTTTCTGGCAACCACGTTAAAATAATTGAGTTCCTTCTATTTCCATTGACTAATGTTCCCCTCATTCTTGGATATACCTGGCTGGCTTTATACAACCCTCATATCAGTTGGAGTCAGAGCTGCCTGGAGAGTTGGAGTCTTTTCTGTTTGTCCAACTGTTTAGGGTCAGCGCGACGTAACACAACTGCACCTTTTCGTCTTCCTAAAGAACCAGTGGACTTGTCTTCCATTCCACCAGCTTACCATAATTTAGGGTGGTATTTAGCAAAGCCAAGGCTTCGTCACTGCCTACAATTGCACAATTGAGCTCCTCCCAGGGGCAGCTATTCCTCGGGGCAGACTGTTTAACCTATCCAAGCCTGAACGGGAGGCCATGGAGATTTATATTCGTGAGTCCCTGGATGCATGGCTAATCAGGCCTTCTTCATCTCCAGCTGGCGCACCTTTTTTCTTTGTACCTAAGAAGGACGGGACCTAATGCCCCTGCATCGATTATCGGCCTTTGAACAGGATTACTGTAAAGAATAAATATCCTTTGCTGTTGCTCACATCCACCTTTGAACCTATTCATGGGGCCCAGGTGTTTACCAAACTGGATCTCCGCAATGCATACCATTGGATCAGGATTCGAGAGGTGGACGACTGGAAAACTGCCTTTAACACACCACTTGGACATTTTGAGTTTCTTGTTATGCCATTTGGACTAACTAATGCTCCAGCCACTTTTCAGGCTCTCATCAATGATGTTCTACGTGATTTTCTTCACCACTTTGTTTTTGTGTACCTTGATGATATTCTCATATTTTCCAGAACCCCCACAGAACATCAGCAACACGTTTGTTTAGTCCTGCAGCGGCTACTGGAGAATGGCCTTTATGTCAAGAAATGTGACTTCTATGTTTAGTCCATCTTATTCTTAGGCTACATCTTTCAGGACAGGCAGGTGAAGACGGATCCAGCTAAGATCAAGGAAGTTGCAGAATGGCCCACTCTCACTAGCAGGAAGAACTTGCAACGTTTTCTTGGTTTTGCCCATTTTTATCGCAGCTTCATAAGAAATTACAGTTTGATTGCCGCTCCTCTCTCCAGGTTAATCTCGGTCAAGAATCCGTTTGCCTGGAGTCCAAGGCGGATCATGCCTTCACCCACCTGAAGGAACAGTTCATCAAGGCATCCATTCTTGTCCAGCCTGATCCAGACAAACCATTCGTCTTGGAGGTGGATGCCTCAGATTCTGGGGTGGTGGCTGTCCTGTCGCAGCGATCCGTTAAGATGAACAAGTTGCAACCCCTGTGCCTTTTTCTCCAAGCGGTTGAGTACCTCTGAACAGAACTACGATGTTGGCAATAGAGAACTCTTGTCAATGAAACTCGCCCTGGAGGAATAGCGACACTGGCTGGAGGGGGCCAGACATTCTTTTCTGGTTTGGACAGACCACAAAAATCTTGCATATTTGCAGAGTGCAAGGAGGTTGAACTCCCGTCAGAGCTGTTGGTCTCTGTTCTTAGACCGTTTTGATTTTTCTGTCTCCTATCGTCCAGGATCTAAGAACACCAAGCCCAACGCCCTGTCCAGACTTTTCTCTAAGAAGGAGACCCTGGAACCGGCACGCATTCTTCCCCCTTCGGTGGTGGTCGGTGGAATTTCTTGGCTCATGGAGAATCCGATAAGTCAGGGTCTACTCTCGGATCCTGATCCTGGGGAGGACAACCCAACCGCCGTTATGTGCTAGCTTCTACTTGTTCTGCCGTCCTGCAGTGGCTCCATGAGTCAAAGTTTGCTTGCCATCCAGGAATCCATCGGACAGTTACGTTGGCTCGGCGACATGGTGGCCATAGCTGGAGTCAGATGTAAAGGATTATGTCACTGCCTGTCAAGTCTGCGCCAGAAAATAAGACTTCTAATCGGCCACCATCGGTGACTTATGCAGCCACTCCAAGACCTTCATCCTAAGCCCACAACCCAACTCATTTTCTGGTTACAATAAAGACATTCATTTCTGCCATCCAAGTCTGCCAAGTTTGCTTTTGGGTCCACCTTGCCACCTCGGTCCCTGTTCGTGACACTCTTCACCTATATAAGCAGTCAGACATAGAAAATTAAATCAGAAGAATAATTCAATTCAATTCAATTTTATTTATATACCCCAGTATCACAACAAGTTGTCTCAGAGGGCTTCACATGCAAGTAAAGCGAACAATAGACATAACTTACAATACACACAATTAGTGATTACACTTAACTAAACAGATCCTCGACTTAATAATAATAAAATAATAATTTTTAATTGGCATTTTTTTCAATTAAAAACAAAACAGAAGTAATTTTTGATCCCGTAAGAAATTGGATTAAACTTGGGAATCAGTTATTTGTGTTCCGCTAGGGATGTTTTTGACATGTACAAGATTTTAGCCCGAGAAAGCGTTGTACTTACTTTGTACTGAGTAAGCTTTGAATACAATTCGTAAGCTTTAGAAATTGTGTGTATTATTTCATATATTTCAATCAGCCACTTTGCAAATCCTAAAATTACCATGTGAGGAATGACGTATTGACCTTACTGAGTTAGTCACTGAATTTAATTTTACTGAATGCTTCATATTAATTTTGGCTGACGTTCAAGGTATCTATTTTTGTTCACCAACAAAAAATGCAGTGTCTGTATTTAAGTTCCCTCATAGCAAAAGTAAGACTTCATTTTGGACAAGTAATTTTTAGTAAATATAAAAATGTGATATTTAAAACTAGTATAACAGCTTGACTTCAGGAACCAACGTGCAAACATACATGACAAAGCACTAACACATAAGGGTGGCAGAGCCAGAGCCGTGACCTTGCAGCTGCGAGTGGTTTTTAACGAGCCGCCTCACTACCCTGCAGTGCAGTGGCAATAATCCATACACACATTGTGCATCCAAGGCCAAACGACTCTGAGGAAAGCCCATGAGAGAAAGAACTTGGGTTGCAAATAAAATTGTGAGGTAGGGATTTAGAATTAAAGAGAAAAAAACAAAATGTATTCAGCGAAAAATCTAACTACATCTTCCACCCTGGTCTTGCCACAATATGCTACATGTTCAATCCAAGCAGACGGACACCATGTTGGCTCTTACAGCAGCATCGATGATTGAGCATGATATGGCTAAATTTTATGCATTGAGGAGAATGTACATGTGGGAGTTTTGTCGGGCATAATAAACTCTCCTTGCCTTGTCACAGCACTGTTGAGGAGGAAGGTTAAACTTAGAGCTGTCTGTAGAGCCGTCCCTCTGCAGCAGTCGCACTTTGACAAAGGATGAGCATGGGGGACTTCTGTTGGGCCTCTGGGCCACACAGCAACGAGCAGGAGGAGGCAGTGGTGGGGCTCAGCCAGGCGCTAAAGACTTTGACACTAACATAATCACTGATAATTGATTCGGCTGGTGAGGAAGGTTTAACATTAAAGGATAAAAACGGCAGCAGTGGTGGCAGGAAAGCGCTGCGGCTTAATGTGAGCTGATGGGACTGACACTACCTGTCACACACCATCTAATCACGGAACACAAGATTCTGGAGACATACACATATCATCAAATCACTATTAGCCCAAGAACCGCTCAGCAACCTCAAAGGGTCTTTGATCAGCCCCGGCCAAGGAAAACGAGGGAGCACTGAAGCCAAGGGCGGCAGAGGGAGGAGACGGAGGAGCATGGAAACAGACAAAAAAGACGGGCGTCCTTCGTTGCTGCAGCACAAAAGCCCTGAAATGGAAGGAAATGTAGAGAGAAAAAAGGAAAGAAAAAGATAAATAAAGTGAGCACAAATTTACAGGGTGTAATCTGATTACAATAATCAAATTCAGAAAAGTTAATATTATATTAAATAATCTGTTGATCACCAGTCATTAACTAACAAATGCAAGAACACAAAAACAAGCTAGACTATTCTAATGTTTCAGACCTGGCAAACACATTTTAATATTTCAACTGTGATTTGAGCACATTTGAGCACATGGAGCATTTTTCTAGTCAGCCCTTTGCTTTGTTATTAATGTATAATGGAGACACATGAGGTAAGTCTTGTAGTGGTGACTGGGGTGTGCCTATTTGCTGAGTGAACTGATGAAGACGGAGGGCTCCCTGTAGCCATACAGTCAGAACACTGATAAATTGACCAGCCTCCACCTTTTCCCCAACTCCAGGCAGGATGTGCGCATGAGGATCAGTGTGGACGCCTGCTAGACTGGAACTGACAACATTAAGTGGCCATCTGACCATTTTCATGAATGTAAGGAGACCAAGAGCACAAAACGGTACGAAGGCCTTTATTATGTCAGCAAGTAGTAGCTACCACAAATGAGCCAGTTTTACTATCTGTCCTCCACAGCAGTACAAAAGGAAATGTGTACAAAATGTTGGAAAAAGCATACACATCAAATCATAATAAAAAAATGTCTTGGCAGAGATTAGATATTTTATGTAAGATACCCACAGGTACTCCTTTAGAGGTACACTTCAAGGGTCAGATAGCTTTCAGAGATGTTAGGGCAGAAAAGCTGAGGTGTAAAGGTAGAAAAGGAATAAATTGCAAATAAGGACCAAAACACTGCAGCCTGAGGGCAGCAGTGTTAGAAGAGGAAGACTGAGATGATGAGTAAGTGAGAAAATGTAAATTAAAATCTGCTGAACAAAGAAAAGAGCGAGCAGACGAGAGAAATGCGAGAGATTACTTTAAGAGCTGTTGGAAGACAATCTGACGCCAACAATAAAAAAGTGTGACTATGGGAGCCAACAGCAGAAGGAAACAGCAATGCTAGAGACATGACAAAAATGCATAATGTGGCCTTTGTCTTTTAAAAAGAGGTGCGTGCTTTCTCACTGTATGTCCTTCACCATGAAGTAGAGACAGTTCTAAACATCACACTGCAATATGCTCCACGAAAGAATACGATGATGCTGCAGAAGAAAACATATAGACAAAGAGGCACTACACAAGGATAGAAATGGTCCCAAGAAAAGAAACCCACAGCATCTGTTGTTACAAGTCAGGACCACAGGGAGGAAGATGATGGGGACTGCAGGCAGTAGACAGCTCCTCTTCGAAGTCTTGAGCAGTGAGCCTGTTTTCCACTGGCAGCTGGAGGCTAAACAAAAGCTCTGGCACCAGCCTCCGGGGAAACAGGAAAAGCCTTGGGAACGGGTCATTCAGAATTATGGACCAAAACAAAACAGAGCAAGGCACATCTGCATCATTAGCAGAGGAGCACAGAGTCTGCTGATGACTACCCACAGATCCCTCAGAAATGTGGCCACTACAGTCCCTGTGCACACAATCATCCTCTGCACAATCATCACAGAGCAATGTCAGCCTCCTCTTTATGAATATTCATCTGCCTCATTAACACTCAAGTGGCGAAACAAAACATATTGCAAGAGACTCCCATTAATTGGAAAGAGAATGAGAGTTAAAGGAGATAGAAAAGAGCAGAAGAGATGAGACACATGGTGCCGACAGAGGAAGCAGACAGCAAGCAGTGATGCCTTTATTTTTTTAAACAGCAAACTTTTATTTTTTTAATCTCAAGAGTAGACTAGAGGTGAAAAAAAATTGTCCCACATTGTTCAGGGGGCTGAAACCTCTCCGTTGCCTTTACTTATAAGGCAAGATAGGGTACTATGAAAGCAGCGTCAGCAGCAGCAACAGCACAGTGGGAGCACAGGCTGGGAATTACAGACCATTTTTCCTTGTGAATCCTGCAAGAAAAGCTTTCAAACAGCTGTAATTTCTCCACTAATGTCTGGCTGTTCACAGTAACTGTTAAACTGTAGGGGATATGTGTGAATACACCTCAACTCAAGCCGCAGCTGAACAGACATTCATTCAATCCACATTATTGTTAAGCAACAAAACACACTTAAACGCACAAAGCTATTTCAGACACAGACACACAGTCTGTCAATCCATTCAGTCAGTCTCTGAGCCACTCGCCAATAGACACACATGCAAACAGAGACTACCACACAAAGAGAGGGGATTATTTTCTGTTTATGTTGTAATGCTTGTGAATCTCTTCACAGGAACTGCCAACAGGGGAAATCTTTCATCCTACAGCTGTGTTCTCAGAGGGATTCTGGAAACTGTAACAATGAAAGACACTATTTTACAGACTTTTTTTTCCTGTGTGGCTTTGGAGACAGAATTACCTGGGGGCTCTGTCAGCAGCAGTTGGGGGAAAGTCATGCACTAGCTAAAATTCTGCCCCACCAGAGTCAACCCAGTCCTTTTAAGGGCTGTGACCAAATCTGTAAAGCCATAATTGGACCAGGTCTCCCTGGCAATCAATATTGTTGCTTACATGAGGCTCACCAAAGCCTTTTCATATTCTACTTTCTATACGCAATTTCTGCCAACACAAAAAAAAAGAAAGAAAAAAAAAACTCAATTTCAGAACAGTATGAGCTATCGATTTCACAGCCCCGATTCTAACTCTTCCTCTGCCTCCTCCTGTCCACTCTCTTTTCCAGCTTCCACTCTTGACATGTAATTCCTTTTCCACTTCTGTGCTTTGGGAAACATAAGTGTTTTCTGTTATAAGTAAAAGAATAAAAATATTCTTCATCATTTAGTTATTAATTCCATATCAATTGAACATCAATTAATTTTAAAGAAGAATGCGAAAACATTAATAAAATCACCACGGTTCCTTGAATTAAAAAAGAGTTTCAACAAGGATCATCTCATACCAGTTTGGTCAAACTGGTATGAGATGGGTGAAAATCATTTGCTCAACACAAAAAATACATATATAATGCAAAGTTTATTTATGTATTCTATTTTGTATCAAATAGGCCTTTTGTAGCTGCTGTCAGAGACAACTGTCATATATTCAGAGCACATACCTCTGCCAAGTCACATAGTTCCCCCAGCTTATTGTGACTTAGAACCCCAAAATATGAACAGGATCACCTCCAAATTTTAATCATCTTTTCCTAATGGCAGAATAGAGATATTCTAAAAATTTAATGAAAATCTATCTATAACTTTTTGAGTTATGTTGCAAACAAACAGACACAGACAAACAAACCAATGCCACCAAAAACATTACCTCCTTGGCAGAGGGAATAAATAAGTATTCATTTTTGGTAAATGCATGTAATAGTGTGCAATGTATTTGGATGGAAATGTATCAAGGAAAGGAGGAACAATTTCTCTTTGTTCCTCTTGTCCATTTTGTTGTTTGAGGGATATGGTTAATCTGATGCAGACCAAAAGCCACAAGAGGCCTTTTACACACAACAACTGTATCCCAATTTATGGTCTGCACACTTCGAAATGCGCAAACTACAGAGGCTAAGGAGTATTCTACATAGTCTTCACACTCTAAAGTGTGCTTACTGTTACCGAAATTACATCCTAACTAGTGTACAAAAGTTACCAACAGTGCTCCTCAGTTGCCTAGCATTTGCATTTGCTGTTTATCCAACTAGGGATCTCATTCTTTCATAAAAAAAAGTATTGTTTTTAAAAATGGCAGAAGTCATTTCAATTTGATTTATTTTCTTTAACTTCTGTCAAAATTAAAACATGTGAAGGAGGCAGCCCTTTAGTCTGGCTGACAGCAGATCCCGTCGAGCTAATGTTAACTTCAGTGAAAAACAAGGTGTATGTCATCCGAAGCTACGGGGTATATCCCAGAATGCCCCTATTGTCCAATCCTCCAATTTCCCAATCCACGGATAGACAGAATACGATAATATAAAGCCACACATGTTCAGTCACAAAGCTCCACCAAAATGTTGAAACTTTGAACAAGCTCGATATGACATCAGGACAGGATGCATCCTGAATTCATGACCTTTTATTTGTACTTGATTTTAGGTCAATGAGACAAATAGTTCCAGAGATATAGCCAAAAATATGATTTTTCGTGCATTAACGCCACCTGTTGGGGAAGTCATATGTCCCATAATCATGAAATTCAATACAGGTGATGTAAATCCAAATTTTAATAGTTCCAGAGATATAGGAAAAAATCTGATTTTACGTGCATAAAGCGCCATCTAGTGAGGAATACATAAATCCCAAAATTCGATGCAGGTTGTCCCCTGGGGGACCTAAACAAGTATACAAAGTATCAAAATCCAATTGTGAAAATTGCTCGAGTTAGCATGCTCATACGAAGGATATGTGATCTATATATGCTATATAAAATTCAATCCACAATATTAGCAGTAGTTACAGCTGATGAAGTGATGCACAGTTGTTCCGTACCCTCAACTGGGAGATGTTTAGCAGTCGGCTACGATAGGTTAGCATAACTACAGTGGTTGCTAAAAGACAGACAGTATAAACGTTTGTTTTGCTAAAAAAGGAGACAGCATATAGTAACAGAAGATCGACTCCAGCCAATGGTACAAAATGATCACTTGACGAGACATTCTTCAAATTTCGAACTAATTTACTGCACCACACACATCATTAGTATCAGTTCGCAGGACTATATACTATGAGGGACTGTGAATAACTAGCCAGGTTAGCAGCACGAGTTTAGCAATGCAACATAATTGAAAAGTATTATCGATGCAGCAAGTACGTGTCATTACACATGACAAAAAGAGTTAAACTAGAATTGAAGAACTGCTGAGTCACAGCATCGTTATGGACTTCGCTCAGCCCTGCTGTAATGTTGCTAGACTAGCCTCTCCCATATGTTATGGAAGGAACGTTGGTGAAGAGGACTGAGGGTTGATTGGAGTCAGAGCTTCATCTAGTGGGCAAATGCCGCAAGGACATCATACTGCACCACTTCGACACTTATCAGCATTTACTGTTCTATGAAATATTAAGTATAAATTTGCGTTTAATCGGCAAAACAACAGCCAGTAATAGCTAACTTGAAAAGCACAAATTTTGTCGATTTAATTGGCTAGCCAATCAATCGCATAGGCTCTACTACAGTACAATTACATGTGCAGATGAGTTGAGTTAGGATATTATCTTTTTCTCTCCCATCACCTCATCTGGTGAGTCCAAGAGAAGTCCCAGTACAGAGCTCCATTACTTTAGACCTCTTAGTTGTAACAGGGTCTATTTTGATCAATGAAACCAGATGTAACACACTTACTTTCAAGCACCTTAATCATGTTGCTACCTTGCAAAAATAAACATCTTTTTCTAGAAATGAATTATTCAGTTTTTTTTATTTAAAAACGCAACATTTCTCTTGAGAGAATAAGAAAGATAGCTAATTGTCTTGCTATAACAACGAACAAAGAGTAATAGTCTAGCTTTGCCGTTTTCAGCTTTCGTAATTATACACATAACTGCTTAAATTGGTATAGTGTTTAACATATAAACGAAGCATTTTAATGAGACACAAATGGAACATGGTTTGTTTGATTTGTATGCAAATGTCTGCAATAAAAAAAACTTTCCTGGTAAAACAACATAGAATCCAGGTTTGGACAAACTTTCAATTCTCTTTAGGTTTTAGATGGACTAGACCCGTCTTTGCTTTCAGATATAAAACTTTATTCCCATTAAAAGTTATGCTCCTCTAAAAAGCATTAACTTGCTCTTTTAGCCATAAAAAAGTAGACAGACCTATCAATATATTAGAATGAGTTAGCATTTTCCTGGATTAAATGCCAAATAAAATCAGCTGAATTTCATTTGACTACTGAGCATTGACACTTTAAATGCAGACATTAATTTAGTGGGTTGCCTGGGTCAGGAGTTTTTTTGTTTGTTTTGCTTTTTCTTCTTTTATTTGGTAGAGACTAGGAACCTGGCCAGTTCAGATGACAGGTCTAATGTCGGCATGGATGATTTAAATACATCTAAATGGCAGATGGCAAGAGAATGAAGCAGTAATGTAGAGGAGCAGGGCAAGAGGCTACACATTAAAGTGAAGAATGGCTTGGCTTTTCTTTAAGATTACTTTTCCTCTTCAAACATTCACTTCATCTGTGTCACTCCTGCTCCCTACTTGTTATTGGAAAATAGCTCCGTTCAAGAGCAGTGAAAAACCATTCGATGCTGGCCGCGTCTGCATCAGTCACACACTGACACAAGTATACGCACAAAATACATTTCATCCTCCATATTCAAAACAGCCAATAGCACTGGCAGGCATTTGCGACCCCAATCCATATTTCAATTTCCCTCCTCTCATGCAAACTAATTCAATACTTGTTGCCTTTCCTCACAAGTGATAAGCCATGTGAGAAATGAGCCTGCTCTCATGTTGTGTATATAAAAGGCCCAATCAAAGACATTTTTGAGAGGTGCTTCTGTCTATATCAATTATGTCTTAGCAGACTAGCGCACGAGCAGATTCTTAGAAGCACAGTGTCTAAGGACATACAATCTGTGCTGTATTTTGCACAAAAGCAGATTTTCTCACTACAGTTTTCAGAATGCATTCACGTTCAATTAGCTTCATTTAAAAAAAAAGCCAATACTTTACATTACACACCGTCTCTGCATATATGAATAGATTAGCTCTTCATGTTTTCCAAACAAATCACTAACAGCATTGAATAAATCAGCTGAAAGAGTGGCTGAGTTGAGTCAATAGCTCTCAGATTTTTCAATAACAAAGATCTGTTTAGATGAAAGTGTTTCATAAAGCCAGAAAAAGAAATGTCAAAGCTGTTAACTCTGATACCATAGGCGAATACTTTTTACATGTGATCCAACAATACAGCTCAGAGGTAAATGGCCACAGTAGGAGCTCAAAATTAGAGGAATTTATGAACATGCTAATCAGGCTCATTAATGGAGAGAAAAACACAACTTCATTAGTGGGATAAATGAAAAGCTTTTTCATTGCTTTCATTATTGCTAACTTTTTAACTAGTATGTGTTCTGCCATTTTAAACAGACCAACAAGGTCAACCACAAATTTATAAGTCAAAAGCAGAGATCCAGTAAGAATGACAGCACATATGTTCAGAGGAGTCAGACACAAAAACGATGGTGTATAAAACACATTTAGGGAAACAGCAAATGATATATCAGCTTCAATGTGTGCTACACAACTAAACAAAATGAAGCTGGAATGGGTTGTATCATTGTAGCCTTAAGCATTTTGATCCATTTAACCACAGTTGATAATAATTCTTCATGTTTATTTGACACCAGTGTGTTGGAAAGTATGTTAGTGATTTTCAGGATCTCATATAGCTCATTTCACCAACATTTACATGCACAAGTTATATTGCAGGAAATACAGTGTTAAGTATTGCAAAGTAGCTAAAATAAATCATGATTTTTTTTTTTATTTTTTTTTTTTGCTGCGTAATATGAATAACAAGTCACACAGCAGTGTCACCTCACAAAAAGAAGGCAATCATGAGTGAAGACAGAATGCCTTCACGGTGTGGGTTCAGAAGGTTCAGTCCCAAAATCTAAACACATTTGTTAAGTGGTGATTATAAGTTGTGTAACAATCAATCATTAGTATTACAACAGCAAAAATTATTTGGGGACGAAACGCAACAATGTGATTCATTATTGTTTCATAGTGTTTTTGTTTTTTAATTGGTGTTTCCAATCTATTATTTATATCTTATGTACTTAATTTGCTATTTTATTTGTTCTTTGAAGCACTGTGTGTTTTCTAAATCTATGAAATGTACAATATAAGTAAAACCAATATATTATTAGCTAATTAGACATATGTTCTTACTGTACACAGTGAAGTAAGATAAGAGAAAGACATAATTTAAGTTATGAAACCTCGTGTTAAACCGGATACAAAAAGACACAAAGCAGCCGCCTCACTGCCCTTTCTCCTCGTACCCTCTGTGCATTCCTCCCTACATTAAGGAGGATGTGGTGGGTGGTTGCTTCTCTTCTAGCTACATACAGTCCACGATCTTTTCCACTCACTACCTAGAGAGTGCATCTGCAGCCTTTCCCCTAACTTGTCAGACTGGAGGCAGGAAAAGGTAACTATTCTGCTATGAGCCTCAGATCAGTCTAACTCCAAAAGAAAGGAGTATAATGACACCTTCTCAGCTGAACGAAGAATTTACATTTAGAGTTTGATGTGCTGAAACTTAAGCCCTCTCCAGACACACATTAATGCCTTCCTCATTCTGTAAAAACGACCTGCATTCAGTCATTCAGGCAAAGTTCTCATTAACGTTAATGTTCCTCAGCTTGACTCAGACCCATCTACAGCAGTAGCTAAGGCTGGTTCAGACTGCAGGGCCTAATGTTCAATTCAAATTGTTTTTTTAGAGTCCATTTACGTTTCCAATTAAATGTGACTTGTATGTGATCTCATGTATAAACCTTATGTCTCTCATGCATAGAAGGCATGATGATGTGAGAGTGAACGTGCGTGTGACGTCTTCGTGTTTGAAACACGGTAAACATGGACAGTAACAGCATAGTGTACCTTGCAATTTATTATGTTATTTTCAAACGTAGCCAGCACCTTTTCAATTATTGCTTGAAAATTAAAAGTTGTGAAACAATGAACAAATCAACTTTTTTTATTATTTATTGCCTTATTTTGTTACCAATCTCAGCTTGTCTCTAACTTTTGAACATCACAGTCCTCGTGATTCATTAAAATGTAACTGGGAATTCTAACATCTAATCTTCAAACAGTAAGAACAAACACAATAAAACAGCACAAAACATCAGATTTCTCAGTCAGCAACTTGGGTAAGTTTTCCCCACAGAAGCAGCTGTCAAGACAACACCTCTTTTTGTATATCTCAATCTCGAGGTAGAAAATGATGTAATCTCAAGGCTGATTTCCGATTTCAAGGATGCAGCAAATGTGGCACGACTTTCAGCAAAAGGGGAGAGAGACCAGTCAAAGATGGTGCATTGCAAGTCAAATAACAAAAAAACTACAGTGCTGTCTAAAATGTAAATCTTAACACCACCATTTACAAATCGTACAAATAGAACATAATAATAGAACAAAGGAAAAATATAACATTAGGGCTGAGCAATTATTATAGACTTTTTTTTACCCATTCAAAATAGGGACCAGGAGATAGATAATTATCCAAACATTTAAAAGGATATCATTTAAGTGCTGCTGTTACAGGCTTTTGCATAATAAAGCTGCATATTCACTGGTCTCACGATTCAACTACAATCATCTTGTCTTTGATTGATTCAACAACACATCACAATGCATCTGTACCTGCTGCATCCATTTCACAGCACAGAGATACCATCTTCATCAATAAATACAAGTCAGGAAATAATGAACTCAGTGTATTTCTAATTACATCAGAAGTTACTCTTACTCTCCGGATATTGACCAACATCATAAGCATGTGAAACTATTTTATTAAATATTTTTAACTACATTACTCTATTGTCTCATTGGAGGAAAATCTAGAAAAAGCAGCTCTTCAGTGATGAGACTTCTTGCAATGTTAAAGTGTGTTTTGTCCCTTCAGACTTCCCATAGTCAGTTAAGTCTCAATATGAATGAAGTTCAGATGTTTTTCATATTATATTTTATGCTCAGAAAATGTTTTCTGGCAAGTATTTTAGTCAGTTTGTAACTGAACACAGAAAATAATGTAGAGGTAAACACTTGTTGATGGACAAAGGTTGTTTTAATCCTTTTACTTCATTAACCTATGGTAACCGCTTGCCTAAATGGTCATTTCAACTGACCTTAGCCATAAGCTAATATATCGAGCCTTTTTTTCTATCGCACCATGTATCTATAAATCAATATATATTGTTATCAAATTATCACCCAACCCTATGTTAGATGTTGAAAAAGAGGCATTGTATGATTTTAGGACTTTGTTACCCTTAGGACTATGGCATGACAGAAATGAAGGTAATTCAAAGTTGTGGCCAACAGAGGACGTGCAGCTGAGGTTACTGAGTCACCTGATTTACTTTTTTGACCCTAACCCGACCAATCTCTAAAGCAATTAAACTCGGACAGATTGTATTGTGAAGTTTATTCCTCCGAGTCAAATAGTGATTTCATGCTCTGCATTCGGGTGTGTAGGAATGCAGAATGCACTAAAATGCACTTACTAACTGCCTTACTAACTTTACCTAATACAACAGCACAGCAGAACTCTATTTGCTGGACTGGCATGTTCACAGTCCAGAAATTTTGACCAGTTGAGAACATTTGGCTAATCACAAAACACTGAAAATGCATTCATTTCCATTTTAGTAATTTTCTAGACTGCTTGGTCCACTTCAGGGTGGTTTGGTGCTGGAGCCTATCCCAGCAATGAGCAGGAAAGAGCCAGGGCACACCCTAAACAGGTTACCAGTACATCATTTTCTGCTGTTGATAGGCCGTTGTTAAAAGACCTATCCCAGCTTGCTGCTATTGTCACATTCAAGATGAGACTATGGGCCAGATTTACTAAAGGTTTGCGTGTACTAAAACGCATGCAAACCCACTACACATGCTAAAAAAAGTACAAACTGATCTACTAACAGTGAGTAAAGGGGTTTGCGTCTTCCAAAGGTGCAAAATTGCGTGTGTAGCATTCCTCATGTGTAAGGATTAAAACTGTTTTCATTTCAACATCTAATGAAGACTCGACGGATATTCTTTTATCCATTGATAAAAAACTAAGCAGCTTAGATGCCAGTTTGAGCCTTCTGGAGCTGCTCCATAAAGAGTTTCAGGCGATCCGTGACTCGCTGGAGTTCAGCCAGAAACAGGTT
>JBAMHX010000023.1:20294682-20306736 GCA_037177515.1 Pseudomugil tenellus
GCCAGCCCGGTGTGTCGAGAACTGTCTTCAAACACGTCCGCGCAAACAAAATGACGTCATTTTCTTCTCGGAGCCCCAAGAACAAGAACAAATTTTTCGCTTCTCATGGAGTATGTAACAGCCTTTACTCCACAGATCAATCACATCCAGCTTTCTTGAGTTTAAGGTGGTTGTAAAAATTCCAACATTTGTTGACCAGTTCATCAGAGCGTTCTAAAAAGGGGGGGAATCTCCTACACGCGTCCTCCTCGAGTTAGTACGTTTGCCTGAATGAATATGTAAATTGGGGCATTCACGCGCAATTTTGCGTGAAGTGAGAGGAGAACATGTAAATATATGATTTTAGCACACACAAAGCGATTTATCAAATCTCAAAGTAATTTTGCTGATAGAAACTACGCTTATATTTAGTACGTTTTAAAAGGACGTGCAAACGGGGGCAATGCGTAATTGCGCACACGAGCCTGCGGTGATTGTTGCAATACGAAGACATAGAAATAATCAAAGACGATGGAGAGAACGTACATTTCCTCCTCGTCTTACAATATTTGGAATGAGACATAACTAATTATTAAAACATATTGCCTATCCAGCCTTGCAGTTTTGTAGCTGTAGGAGGAACTCAGTGCAGGTTTGGAGCCAGACACAAGAAGGAGTCATGCATATCTGCAATAAATAAACTCCTGGCAAGTTTAGAGTTTTTGGCATCTGGGTCATTCCAGCATACAGTAGCTGACACAGCAGCAATCTCTCAGTCATGTCATTTACATGTGTTGACTGAATTCCTAAATGCAATGTCACGCCGGATTGGTTTTTTTGAGAGTTTTTTTGAGATGGCTGGATTCCCCGGTGTTATAGGAGCAATTGACTGCGCTCATGTGCAGCTAATGCTTCCCGCAAACTCTGAGCATATATACAGAAACCGAAAAGACACATTGGTTGAATGTGTAGTGCGTTCCTTTGACTTGCTGTCAGATTTATTTGCTGTAGCTCTTGCAGTTTTGTACAGTTGTCATCATGAAAACCATGACACACACTAAATCCTCTTTTAAATAGGCGTGTCTCCAACACTTTGCACCCACTGTCATTTGCGTGAGCAATCTTAGTAGGTCATGTACTAATCACGGCCCCGCTTTACAAATTCTAGATGCCACATACTAATTAGTACACGCAAAATGAGATCTTAGTAAATTCGGCCCTATATGTTCAATGAAAATAATAACAAATTATCTCATTTTACACATTCAGTGTTTGTGTCCAACCTCATTTAGTATACATTTAACTTATTAACTAAGTTGTGGTTGCATGAAACATATGGTTGGTGAATGTGAGCAAAGTTTAATTTGTAAATGTTTAAACTTACTCAAGAATCTTTGATTTAAAGTACTCTGAGTGACATTTGAATGTATTGAATGTATATTTGATGTAGTGAAAACGGGCAGTGACAACATCTACAACCTGACTGCACTCACTTTCCCCAAGTAGAGAGAAGCAAGTGGATAATAGCGACAAATTTAGGGGCTTAAACAACGACAGCTTTACGATGCCTGAGCAGCCCCTACGACTCCATTTCTGTCAGATTCTATTAACTTGGCCTCCACCATGTGTTTGATTTGGCTCTTGGCCTGTTCCCAGCATTTACAGAAGCACCTCCTGTAAATAAACCAAATGACAGCATCTTACAGTGTCCGACGGGAGGGGGGTTCTGGGTAGCTTGCTGCTTCGGTGTATAGAACATCTGAGAGCGTGGTTTAGTAGTTTAATATCCTGCATCGGGCTGAATGGACAGTTGACTAGGGGGAGATATTTATGCACATTATTGTTACTCTTTAAATCTGACTAATACTTCAGGATTTACAGGCAGCCAAAAGAAGCATTTTTAAATAAAGAAAAGTAGTATCGTTCCACTCAACACATACTTCTAAAACCGATGACATGTGTATCTATCTGCCAGCTGCCAGGTGGAAGTCTGTGGAAAGGCCACCTGTCTAATAACTGATTTTCATGCATGCAGCTCAGAAATGTGAAAAAGAGCATCTGGCCTGTCCCCTCTAAACTGATCTTGTTAAAAGACAGATTTGTGTTCCTCTTACACAGAATTTATTTGGATGGTTTGCAGAAATAGCTTTTTTGCCTAATGAAAAGCGTAATTTTGTGTTCATAAGTTCAATGAAAACACATGTGTGATTGTAACTTAGTTTTGCCACCAGATACAAAAAGTGCACAGTATTTCCTTTGGTATAACAATGAGTTAGTTGTTCCAATATTAACCAAGAAAAAAGATAATCCCTTTAATTCTTCTCATTATCATGTCACCTGTTTTTCTGAATGATCTCATGAGTAAAATAAATTGGAATAATGTTGCAGTAACATAGGGCTGTAAGAAAATATTGATATTTCGCAATATTTTTTAGAGTCAATATATCAATATGCAAAAGAACTGTATCGATCGTTTTATGAGCATATCTTTTTACTCATGAGGCATATTCTTATTTCTTAATTCATCTGGCACACAAAGTGTTTTTTAAAAAAATCTTATTAAAAAAACATTCTTATTCAGTAAGTTGGGCATTTATTAGGCTGTGAGTTTTCTTACTATTAAATTTTAGTAAGGAAAAATTTCGAATTATCATCTTGTTTATAGTATCACAAAATATTGCTATATATTGTATCGCTACCTCTGTATTGTAATAAATATTGTATCGCCAGATTTTTGCTGATACACACCCCTAATGCTGCAGCTAAAGTAGTTTTTGTTTTGTTATGTTTTGTGTTTTTTGGTCTTTATTTGGCCTTTGGCAAACATTTTTAAAAATTAAACATTTTCTTTGCATATTTAAAGCAAGTATGCTCAGTAGTACTATTAGCATTTTTAAGCAACTGTTATATCTTTATATGGATAACTTAAAAAGCAACCCACCCAGTTGTTTCCATACATACATGTGTTTATTGATCCTTTATGTTGCTGAAAGTTTAACTTGGTTGTATACCACAGAGCTTTAAAGTAAGACCAGCGTGAGATGGGCCCTGAGCTCGTAAAACCAAACTGGTCACCAGTCAAGGTAAGAACATAGTGTAGATTACACCAATCAGCCACTACATTCAAACCACTGATAGATGAACAGACTAGGTGCTCATCTTGTGACATTGCTTTGTTTTGCTTACAAAACTTGGAGGAGCAGACTATCATTCTCCAAAAATATGAGTAATTTAATAATATAATTCGGGCCAAAAGCAGCACAATTGCTGCAGCAACTACTGCTACTCTCCAAAAATGGGCAGGACATTTTTTATGAGAACTGATTGGTCGGGAGGTGGTGCTTTTATACTCGCTGATCTCTCATCCCAGAACCTAACCTGCTCCTGAGCACGTTAGTCGTTCAGCATTTGTTGCTGAGGTGATACAGCTGGTTTAAAAGTAAGCCAGCTTCGTAGTACAGAAAATCCAGAAGTAATTCCTGAAATGATTTGGATAAGTGAAAATCATGCTTCGTAGTACAGGCCTCTGGGTGATACTTTATTTTCATATTTTGGCTAAACGTCTCTGCAACCCACACCTTTCAAAAACTGTTTGAAAAAGTCAAAGACTTCCGCTCGTTGTTTCTCTACAGATGCTGAACAGCAGTATCAGGTTCCTCTCAGGTATTTTCTGTCCATTGCTGTATTTAAACTACACCAGGTGGAACTGGTCCACATTTCAGAAAGTTTAGCCATGACTATAGAGCGCAGAATGTAAACACACTCATAAGTCAAACATAAGACTCTGACACTGGTAGCTTCATCATCATTAGTATAATTTAGAAGGATTTTATGTTACATAAACACTGACAGCAGCTTCCACAGGAACTTCCTAATTTAGCACAAGTTTTCAATATCCACCCTCTCATGCAGATCACCAGTTTCCTTCTTATCTACACTGTCATTATTCCACCTTTCAGAATTTCATGTCTTGACTGCTGATTAGTATTTATTAAGAAGGAATTCTTCTGTCTTCGGAGCCATAGTTTTGCATAAGGCTACAATTATTCTAATATTTATTAATCTGATCTTCAAAGATGTTAAAAGTCATGCATAATAATAGTCTATGATCTGAGACTGATTTAAAATTTGAAAAGATGATTCCAATTAGTTATAAACTATGCGTCATGAATCTATAATAAGGTTGGCGAATGAGGTAAACCTATTACTTGCATGCTTACAAATGACAACATCATCTAGCATCAAAGACAAATCATGTCTGATCTTTCCCATTTGATTGTTAGCAAGGATCACTAATGTGTCTTTAAATATCACTAAAAAGACAAAATATCAATGACAGTCTTAGAAAATAGGAGTCACAGAGAAAGCTTTTTTAATCTAAACAACTGCAAAAAGCCTGTGGAAATGACACATTTGTGTAAAAAAAAATCCAGCTAAACTTACAGAGTTGTGCAATGACAACATGAGTCTTTGAGGTTTTATTTTATTATCATTTAAACTTTTGTTTAAATTATATTATTTTCAGAGTTAAGAGGAAAGTATCTGCATCTGACTTGCAATAAATCACATACATCTACATTAATACACTGACCATGCAATACTGGTCAAAACAGAAAAAGCTTAGGGTTTAGACAGTCTCTCTTAACTTACAATAGTAAGTTATTCTTTCTACATTTAAACTATTAATAAAAATATTTTCACTTTTTCTGAAACAGTGAATCATTTTCATGTTTTTTTTTTATTTTTATTTATTTATTTATGTATGTTTCTTTGTTTGTTTTGTTTTGTAGTGTTATGCATTGCAGGTGCCTTTCTATTAGACTATAACTCTGCTTGCAGACAGAATCAAACCTGCAGCTGTCCTGCACATAAACAGCGTATGAAGAAGCTGCAGAGGGAAGAAAAGTGATCACTATTTAGCAGAATAGATATTGCTACTAAGCCTGTGACCATAGCGTTACATGTGTTTGACTACAAGGTCATAATTGTGCAAGAAAATTTTCACATGGATATTTTTTGATAACCGAATTTCCTGCTTAAACTAGCTAACCATTAACAAGCTAGCGGCAAAGATTTACATGCTTCTAAAGTGATTCTGACGTCAAATTACACCCAACCATAATGTAACTTTTAATTGAAGAAATAAAAACATTCTAGGCCGCAACAGCAAGAAGGGCACATTTCAAAGTTTTTAAACTCACCTTTGTTTTGCAGTTAAACACAAGAATGAAGGATTTTTGGCACGATCTGTCACTGCACTTGCGGGTAAAGTAATGACATACAGTGACACATACACAAAACTTTTGTCCTCATAGGATCAACACAGAGAGACAAACAACCACTTTCACTCTATTCTAGAGACATTTTAGGGCGACCAATTAGCCTAGCATGCATGTCTTTGAACATGAGAAAGCAGGAATACAAAGAACAAGCAAATTCCACACGGAGAGGTCACTGTTCTAACTTCCCCTCCAGATGAGGTTCAAACCAGCAACTTTCCTTCTGTGAGACCACAGTGCTAACCACTACATCACCGTGCAGCCAAGTCTACAATGTTATCACTGTAAATGGGATTTTTCTCTGCACCTGCAGAATTGGTTTATGCACATTGCTGATGAAAAATAAAAGCGGAGAACAAAAACACAAAAGCAGGCCAGATTAAAGCGATGTACACAGAGGAGAATATTAAAAGCTGTTTCACATTGTTTACCCTGTAATTGCAGTGTACTGTACACACAAACAATCATTGGAGCATTTTTTTTGATTGGTGTAAGTCAAAGTCTGAAGAAATTCCCATCCGTTAGAGGATTGATGACTGCACAGCTGGTGTGTGTGGCTCAGCTGGTAGAGTGGCTGGTTTCCAACTGGAGGGTTTGCAGTTCACTCCCCACTGTGCCCACATGTTGATGTGTCTTTGGATGGGACATTGAACTGCCCATCAAAGCAAATATGTGAATGTAAGGGAAAAAGCGGCTCACCCTACGCTTTAGAACATGAACTAAATCAACCCCTTAAAGACCTGCTCTGCATTTGGTTCATCACATTTTTAATATTTATTTAAAAATTGTAAAAATAAACCTGTTTGTGCCACCTTTAACACTTGGCTTGGATATTTAATCCCAACAGCTGTTATCAGTATTTTTGTAAATTTCTGTCTATTACCTCAAACATGTATTATTGTCCAAAGGAAAAGAAAAATGCAAAGAAAAGTTTTTCTCTTGCTTTTTTCTTATAGTGCAAAATACAGTGTTAAACCGTAGAAAAGCTTTGCAAGTGTGAAAAATTCTTACATGCAGAAATCAGTTCTTTCAACTGTTGGCTCACAAAAAACACACTGCTGTAAAATATCTTGTGTTTCAATTATATTAACAAAAGACAAAGTCAGATAAACCTAATGCATGACCACCTGGACCACAATGCTGGAATCCAAGAAAGGAGCCCTTTACTACTCAGGCCTGTTTTACCGCAGATATTGAAATGAAATAACTTATATCACAATGATAATCATAATAGAGCAAGCTTACTTCATGATCGGGGAACTTTATAGACCACGATGGTGAAACTGTGCACTGGCATTAGCAAAGAATCTATCAAGCTTTGTTGATCAACCCGACAACAGTATTGAAGTCGTGTCTGCTCCCATTTTCCTCTGAATCCTGATACTCAGTGATTTACTATTTTTCAAACAAACACGGACACACTTTTGTTGGAAGTAATTGCTTCTATCCACTTCTAAATCATTGGTCATTAAGTACAATTCTTTGGGAGAGTTCAACTACACAAAATACAGGAATTCTGTCATTTATACAGCAAATTATCGCCCTTGGGAATGTGGATCAATACAGCAGGAAAAAGATGCGAGAAATAATGCCACAATCAATTAAAAATGTACTCAGAAGAACATAAAGCATAAATTATTGTGCACATGTTGTTGTAAAGATGAGCTATAATATGATTGTAAGCTTCATGTCAGCATCCAAATTGAGTGTGAAAAGAATGGGAAGCAGCCTTGTTTGTGCTGCAGCATGAGTAGGCAGTGTTGCAGATATTAAGCTACCACTCGTGGGTAGCTGCCCATGTAGGGCATCTTGGCATTTTTACATGAATATTGTAATGTGATTTTCTCTTTTGAAAATTTAAATCACATGAATCAAACTTTAACAAAAGTGCTTGGGATGTCTGGAATTTGCTGTGAAGCTCATCCAAAAGGTTGTCTGGTGGGATATCTAGTCTTATGCAGAGCAAATTAGAAAGATAAACAGAAAGAAGAAGGAAATTGGCAAGTGAATAAAGAAGAGAAGAGAAAAGCTATAGACACCTGAATTGTATTTTTCTCAGGAATGTTTGATCACTAGAAAAACACAGTTGAGCAGGGATGAGTTTCAGCCGGTTTCAGACGATCAGAGCACAATTTGCTTTCGCAAATGTGAGACACCATCATATGCTTCCATAGCTTCTACATGGATCTGTGTTTACATTTTTGACTGGTACTCTTGTGTTGAAAATAATATCGGACATTTATCCCAGTTAGTTTTACATACTTACTTGATTTAAAGTGTGGGATTTTCCCAGCCGGTGGGACGTTTCAGTACATGAAATTTTATTTTGTGGCAATTCCAGCTTACTGCACAGGTTTGGCACCATGTTCAGCCATGGCTCAGCTCTACAGTTTAATGCAATTATAAAAAAAATAAGCATGTGGTCGGAAAGAAGACAGTGCCCCATGGGGACAAGCTGAGAAAAAATAGAGGAAGTTTAATTAAAGCTGCAAACTACACTCCTACACATGGGCAAAACCTGCTCACTCATGTGAATTTGTGTGCACACTTCACTTGGCACTGTGCAGTTTTGCATGCATGAGTGTATCTTTTGCTACAGCTAAACAAAAGAGGAAATTGTGAGAGTGAGCATCTTTATGCGCACCTTTATTGATGCGCTCATATCAAAGTATGCACAAGTCTTCAGGTAAACCGGTACATTGGGAGGAAAATGCAAGCTTAGCTTAATCCCCTGTGCTATTCAGATAAGATGGTTCACATTTGTTCATCACACAGGTGTGTAACCTTCCTGACAACTTCCTGTTTTTTCAAGTATTTTTCCTCCAGTAACCCAGCTATCACACTCCTCGCAGGCACTGTAAAATGATTTGGTATATGCTGCTATGTTTTATATTATTTTCTGCAGAATGATTGAACTGCCAGTCTCCTAGTAATTACTTAGGGGTGTAGGCAATGGTACAGCCAGTAAAAGCCTGATGAGGTAGTATTGAATTTGCACTTCAATTAGAGTGCTTATGAAGTCTGGATTACAAAAGGACTCCAGGGCCACAGCTCCCACTCAATTACCACAGTGCACTATTGGAGGAGGGACATACGGCAAGAGGGGTGGACACTGATGGAAACACGGTGAAGGACCATGGTGATAGAGGAAGATCAGAGAAGAAGGAAAGAAATAAAATACTGATTTTTTGCATGGTTTAAGCCAAATGTTTTGGTCTGAAAGGATTTGTGTAAGTACATAAAGATGAGTGGAAGTAACTCAGATTTTCTGAAAGTGTAGAGACATGAGAGTATACAGGGAGCACGCTGTTTAGGGTTGCTCTGGGTTATTTTAAAATTCTTTTGTATTGGTATTCATGTTAAATTTCTGTGTTTAAAAAAGTCTCATTCATAGTGGAGTAAACAGAGAAATCTCTTCAAAAGGAGAAAAAAATCCTCAACATTGTGTCTTAGACACTGAGTAAATTCTCAAATGGATTATTGGGCCAATGAGTAAAAATCACCGGCCATTTAGAGTGGATTTGTCTGCAAGGCAGTGATAAACGACTGCTTGCTGTCTACGGCTTAGCGCTCTAATTCTTCGAAAAAAATGCTTAAAAGACGTGTGGTAGGAGTACACAGGCCAATGGCAGTGAAGAGAACCAGGATAATTTCAATTTGATTGCTTGGCTGAACTTAAACAGACACTGTGAGATGCTATGAATGTGAATGATTAATTGTTATAGATCCTTAAAAAGGACTGTCGGTACTTAATTAGTTGTTGTGTTCAAAGTGAAAATGTGCAGAGGCATAAGCAAGAGTTTTATCATCCTCTGCCTCACTCTGGCATCCATTTTAGAAAAAAAATAAGCTCCATAACAAAGCTGTTCAAACACACCATGACACTTTTATGAAATCGAGGAGGTTACCTAAATTTAATTTGACAGTCTTATTGGATATGATGCAGCTTACAATCTAACTGGACATGTTTTTTTTTTTTTTTTTAAAAAAAAAGGAAACTTAATATCTTAATGCAGAAAAGGGACTTCATATCTACACATACCTATAATCTCTGCTTGGATCATATCCTTCCCTTCTACCTTTCCCTCCCTTCCTCACTCTTATGTCTACTGTCAACAAAGAATGTGCACTCATCCCACAGGCCCTAAAGGAATCTCTCACACTGCGCTCACATAATCACTTCAGACCTGGCTGTTTAAGCCGACATCTCCACTGGGACTTACCAGCCGCAAGCCAAATCAGACCAGTGAGTTTAAAAAATGCAACAGAAAAACAAAGTGCAAGTCAGACAGACAGAAGAGTGAGGCCAGTCTGAGAACATCACTGTTCTTTTAGCCGCTGAATGTCACTCTCCTCCTTCTGTAATGGGATGATTTGGTGCCCTCCAGCATTAAAATGATACTAGACTGTAAAATGCTTCCCTCTACTACAACAAAACACTACACACTGTGTATGAATAGTGTGCAGGCATGTGTGGGAACTCTTTTATGTATGTGAGCTCCATTTTTTCCAAAGACCAAATGGGATGTAGAACTTCATCTTCTTATATCAAAGAAGCTGGATTTAATGACATGTGTAATGACTCCTTACATTGGCAAATGGGCTTTATTTGAAACCTCCAGCGCCATCAGAAAGAAGCCTTCTCGCCTCCAATTAGAGGCATCCTTTGGAAGAAAGACTTGCAGCTCTAAACGAGGATCATTTTTTCAAAGACAGAGAGAGAAGCTGTTGACGCTTGGTCTCCTGCTAATGTCAGGCTCAACCAGACTGGAAATACGTTCAACTGTCAAGGTGAGAAAATATTTTTAACAACGACAGGCAGCAGCCTTGCGGGAGTTAAATTCATATGTTGAATTAGTGTTAAGTTATCCATGCTGTCTTTAATGGATAATGTCTTCAGCACATCACACTGTTGTGGAGCTATTTCTATTTATATAGCCTTTTCACCTTTTTTTCAGTCAAATAGCTTTTTTATAATTAAGTCATTATTAGTCCATTAATAGCCAGTGTTAGTGATTCTTGTATGGGAACATGTGCGATACCAAAGAGTTGCTCATATGCAAATGTAACATCCTAAATTAGGAAGAGTGCAATGATGTAAGTGGCACATAGTTGCTCAGAATACAGATTGATTCAGTTAACCAAGTTATTGATATCTTAATTAACCACTTTCATAGAAAACTTTTGAGACATATTACAGAGTAATATATGCTTGTTTTTCTTCTGACTGAATTATGCCTCTCAGTTTGACTGATTGAAAAAGCTAATTTCCCTCCAGTGACTTGGCTTGGACAGAAATATTTGCATATTAAAGGGTTTTGTCAAAGCTGAAAAACCTTTGGGGTGAAAATGTGTGAAATATTGTGTAAAAAAACACAAGTCCACATTTGGATGGAAATGTTTATGATCAAACTGTTGAAACACAAACCTCCATGTTTCCAACGATGATGTTATGTTGCACTAAAGGTTTGGAGGTTAAAAAAAACGGTGCCTGAATGAAATAGCACAGAACATCCTGTGTCTAAGCATCACTTTGGACCACTGGATCAAGTTTATAACAAGCATCTGAGCTCTTTGTTAAAACCAAACATCTAGAGTTAAAACTTCTGCACCTCCTGAATCTGATGGATTTTTGTCTAAGTATCGATGCCCCTTTCATAGTAGTTGGGACTGGTTTTGTTTCTGGTTTTCTTTTGTGCAGACTGGTGGTTGCAGTAAATTAGGACGATTGGGAGCACCAGTGCAGTTTGCTTGACAGTTCTTAAATCCCAGTAAATGCAATCTGTTTGTCTCCTTCATTACTTTATTTGCTGGCATTATGTTTTATTTCGTTGGCCTTGGGCTAGTTTGGGTTTCACACTTTCACCACTTCATGACACTGATTGACATGTTTTTATATACAGTCTCTGTTTGACACCAAGTAACAGCTTCCAGTGGTTAAAAGTGAAGCCTATGCAGAAAAGGCAAAAAGTACAGTTCACCCCTCATCTGTGTGTGTTTACAGCCTGGAACAAAAAATATGTTTGGTTTAATAGGTGAAGTTTATCTTAATGACAACTGTGAGAGGGGTGTATTTTTTATAACTCATCAAGATAGATGTTATTTAATCTTGAATTTCTGCATAATTAGTTCCTTTTGACTGACAGGTATCCAATACTTGGCGGCACAATGGCAGAGTGTAGAACAACCACCGATTTTAGCCACCTAACAGCAAGTTTCAGCTTTAGCCCACCTACCTCCATTAGCCAGTTAGCTTCAGTTAGCTAGATAGCCTAGCTCAAATAGCTCTTAGCTACAGCCACCTCGAAACCTGATAAATGTCAGTTACCCACTTCCACACTCACAGCTTCTCAGCTCCATTTTACCCATTTATGTATTTGTCGGGGGTGACGGCATTTGTTACTCTGCCAAGATAGCAATAGAGTGAATGATCCTGCTCAAAGAAAGTTCTATAGCAGAGGTGGGTAAATCCTATCCTCAAATGCTGGAGTCCTGCAAGAATTAGGAGTTTCCCTGCTGCAACACACATGACCCACATCCGACTTAATTAGCAGACTGGTGCAGAGTCTGTGCACTGTATGTCCTAGATAGTGCCATATGTAGTGTCAAGACATTTTGTAATGTTGTGTGAATGTACAGACAGAAAAAAGTAATGTACCTTGAAAAGTAGTGAGCATTGATTATCACTGGAGGGGTCAATATAGACCACAATGCATTGTGGTCGGAGCCTACAATAGCGGAAATGATATGAACATAAACGTTTAACAAAACTATAAAGCATAATTTTTTATCTTTT
>JBAMHX010000023.1:20311837-20325572 GCA_037177515.1 Pseudomugil tenellus
GGACTGTTTATTGACGTTGACAAACTGGTATCTATCAGTTAAATAGGATTTAAACCAGCAAAGGGCAGTTCCTGTCAGAGCAATGTCAGAGAACAAAATGCTAATGCGTTCTGTGCTTTGATGAGCAAACGCTGAGAAGCTTTTTCAACCTTAAAAGCAATAAAAGTGAGTCAAGCTTGTTTTTTGTTTTCATATTTTTATAGCAAAAGTGAGAATTCTTACTGCTTCTTGAACACATTGTGCCACTCCGCTAATCAAAGACTTTGAGTCAGACTCAGGTCATTACTGTCAGCCAATTGCGTAAAAGCAACAAAAAGAAGGTAATGGGGTTAGAAATATACATCAGTGTGCAAGAACTCTATTATTGGTAAAGTAATAAGGACCGACATTGTTTGTAAGCTTCAGCTGTTTGCTTAATTGCAGATCTACAGGCAACACTGGCTCTCATTTACATATGTAAATTCTAAACAGGCCAACAGAGCTGTTGTTGGCAGTGCTTCTGTTTTACTGCAGGAGGTGCGGGGGGAGAAGGCATGTGGGGCAAGAGAAAGAGGGAAATAAACAAAGCTATCGACACTGAAATAGAAAGATGAAATGGATATGATCGTTTAAAAGAATAATGAGAAAAGACCGAGCGAGAACTCGGGAGGAGGAGACAGTCAGAAGTGGTGCATGGATGAAGGGGTAGGCTTTGTCACACAGGACACTCAAGACTCCACTTTAAACACACAGCAGCCGAAACAGGCAGAGAAGTAAATAAAATAACATGTTGCTCTTTCTTTTGGCTGAAACCTCTCTCTCTCACACACACACACACTCTCTCAGCACACACACACACACTCTCAGATTGTCCTAACAGTTGCAAGTGTCCTCAAGGCAACATCCCTATATATTTGGTTCAAGGACTCTCAGACTCGTACTGATGCGCACAGATGTGCACAGATGTTGCTGTGCTGCAGACTGTGATCTGCTAGCATTACTGACACGTTATGTTACTAATCCATATAGACAGCTGGGGACAGTGGGGAGCAGGTCCCCAGTGCTTTAACAGCTTCCAGACGTCATCCCATCAGCTAATATAATGAAGGAAAAGAGTGCGTGGAAGGAGGAGAAAGTGGGGTCAGGTAAAAGAGCAGGTATAGAAGATATGCTTCCCAGCTTGTAAATGGGAGAGCAGGGATTCCTCCAGATAGACACACTTTGATCCTTGTTGTTACACTGAGATGTTAATAAACAGTGAGAGGAAGCCAACATGGGAACAGGCAGAAAGAAAAAGGCTTGAAGTTCAACCTCACTCGTCTGACAAAGAGAAAAAAAAGCTTTGTTTAAAGCCAAACTTGGCAACATTGTGAGAGAAATAAAGCCCAATCTTTGTAGTCTGTATCCCTGGTTATGAATAACAATTTCTGCGTCTGATTATATCAATCAGTGACAGAGATGATATCACATAAGAGTGATTCAACCTATTCCCGCTTTATGAATATACATTATGTCTTCCAATCATCTTGGGCCTGCAAAGGGGAAAAAAAATAAAACACTTGTATACAGGAATTTATGCAATTTACATCTACTGTACAGACTGACAGAAATATAACTAAAAAAAAGAGACATGTTAGCCTGAGGAGTAAGCTTTTATTGTCCCTAAAGCATCTGACTAATGAGTGAGCTTAAAGCTACGCTGCTAAAAGAGTCAAAGTCGAACGTTCCTGCATGTGTGTGTATAAATAAACTCAGCCGATGGTTGTAAACTTGTTGAACTGAAATAATTTTTATTATGATCTCCATTAGCAACAGCAAAAAATTGCATCTACTCTTCCCAGGGTCCATAACAATATCATTACATCTATGATAAAAAAAATTGGATAAAACTCCTTGAACAAAATAGCCAGACAACATCAGCCAACCACAACAAAGTGGCATAAAAACTGATGATGTGACTGATGATATACTACAAAAAAAGACATTTAATAATAAAATCAGCATATAAAAACAACAAATATTATCATAACAACATAGTAGATGTAGAAGATAGTAGAATAGTAGAAGATAGAAATAGATGAGCAATAAGCAGAGGACTAACATCAGCACATTGATAATATGATCTATATGATAACACCGCTTGATTATAAGCTGTTCCAAGCTCATATTACAAATTAGGTTGACAACCTAAGGATGAAGCTTGGGTTGTACTATCATCTTAAATCCTGCTTCTCCTTCTCAATCATTATGTCCCTGCTACCTTTATGCCATCACTTTACTATAGAGATGTTACGAAAACCACAACAAAATCTCTGCCATCTGTGCTAACACTGCTTATCATAGTTCTTTGCATGTGATCACTGGCTGTTGTTGTCTCACACAGTGGTTGTTGCTTTTACACCAAAACTAGTTAACCTGCTTTGAGTTTTGATGGATACATCCACTGGTTGTTAATGAAATAAGAAGTTTGTCTTATTCAAATGACCATTTATCCACTACACCTGGCACATTTGAGATATTTATTTATTTTTTCCACTGTTTCATCCAATTCAGGGACGCTGAAACTCACCCCAGCAATTAGCAGGTGAGAGGTGGTGTACACCTGGACAGGTCACCAGTTCATCACAGGGTCGTCACAGAGAGACAAACAACCACTCAGTCACACATACACTCCTAGAGACAAATTAGAGTGATAATTAACCTAACACACATGACTAACACATGAACTGGGAAAGAAGCTTTTAGATTTGCTGCTTTTACCACCTAGAAAAGCTTACAAACTAAGCAGAAAATGCTGAATTTCAGCTCTTTTGTTCTTTATGTGCTTTTCAGACGACCCAATCCTTTTGAATAGTGCCTTATTTTTTTGCTGTTACTGAAATGAACTGCTTGCACTTTAACAATCTATCAATCTACTTTTCAGCTCATGTACTTGTCAATCTGTATGTAATTACTAAATTATTGGTTGTTTTAGTTTGTTTTGTTATAACGTGCTTTGCAGTTGTATTTTCTTTTATTTCCAGGTGCTGCTGTCCTGTCGACCAGGCACTTGTGCATAAGAGATTTTATCTTAGTGGAATTTTAATCTGGTTGATTAAAAGGTTTTTCAAAATAAACCAGCTTGACCCCACTTTATAAAAAATGTCCATCCATCTTCTACCGCTTATTTCCGAACGGGGTCGCGGGGGGGCTGGAGCCAATCCCAGCTACACAGGGCGAGAGGCGGGGTACATCCTGGACGGGTCGCCAGCCTATCACAGGGCCACACATACACTGACAAACAACCACACACGCTCACACTCATACCTATGGGCAATTTAGAGTTTCCAATCAGCCTATCCCCAAGGTGCATGTCTTTGGACTGTGGGAGGAAGCTGGAGAACCCGGTAAGAACCCACGCTAACACAGGGAGAACATGCAAACTCCACACAGATAGGCCACCGCCCGAGCCGGGGATCGAACCGGCAACCTGCTTGCTGTGAGGCTGCAGTGCTAACCACCTCGCAAAATATTTTACCAGGAATTCTCCTAAATATTTTAAGCATCAGTAATCTATATATTAATAATCTTCATATCACTATATATTATATTTTCTAAGATGATCTCTCAGTTTAAGAGATATGTAATTATGAAATAATAATCCATATGAAAGTCACATACTGTATGAGTAATACTTTAATTTGTTTAAATTGTAAATGTAGGGTAACTCATTATGTTTAAATATACTTGTAAAGACAAACAAGCGTCTTCTCCCTCCTTTCAGCTGTGAAGAGTGTGATGAATCTGTTTGTTTGTAAATGAAACAAACTAAACTAAACTAAAAGGAAAAGTCAGTAATCTAAGCAGACTGCTATATTTACAGTGACTTTTAGGAATACTGCTTCTAAGTCAGATGTATTAATAGCAGATGGGATTTTTTTGTTGAAATTGCATTCCATTAATAAATTCTTGTTATAAATCTGTTATTTATTTGATTAGCCACTGCATATTTATAATAGTCATATTATGTTTATCTTTGCTTAAGTCTGAATTCTGATATGATTAAAAAGCATTTTTTACAATAATATTCCTAAAAGTAGCATATTCTTAACAAACAACTGATTTCAGTTCTCGTGCATTAATTCAGCTGAAGCACCTGACAGCAGGGTAATAGCCAAGATTTAATCAATATAATGCAGGACTGATTGTTTACTTGCATTAGATGACGGTTTGAGACCTTATGCCATGTATAACCATGTGTACACATAACCCTCCACATTTTGAAGCAAATATTGAGACAATTTGGGTTTTTTTGCCTCTCTTAGTAAAATAATTATGGTTTTTCTTTTCAGATATGCAGCAAACTTGAGGAATGAAAGGCAGTTACTGATATACAATTAATGTGAGTTGGCAACATAGTGGGTTAGTGTCTCTAGTCAAGCCCTCATACTCTCTGTCTTTGCCTCTTTTACACACACACAAACACATACACATGTGCAAGCACAGAAACACAAGGCAGAGGAAATGTCAATAAAATTCATTGCCTTGACGCCACGTATTCCCTCCTGCTCTCCTCCTGTTGACAGACTGCTCCGTTCTCCTCCTGCCGATCTTCAGGCTGTTCTAATTCATAAATCCTCCTGAGGAACCATCAAAGTGGTACCTACAATATTACACATATTTCTCCTGCTTTACTTGTTCATTATACTCTCTCGTTTGTGCACACACAGTTTTACAGTTTTGGAGTATTTGGAGTAACATAGTGCCCATATTAGAAGAGGTTGAGCAATAGTCCAGAAATAAATCCTCCCCCCAGATGCTACAGTGCATGTGTGAGGATGTCAGTGTGTATGAGTGTGTTTGTTTATATTTCTCTGACATTCCCTCTTCTACCAAGCGGAAGTATTTGTGTTTAGACTTTTAGGTGGACAAGTTAATGATGGGGCAATGCATTACTACCTAATTGCAGATCTTGGTGGCGAGATTAACAAGAATGTCTGATTCCAGAAAAAATAAACACCAAAAAGCATTTTGTTGATTTTGAGTATGTAGGCATCACTTCCTCAATCCAAGCACAACATGCTTTCCCTGCACAATAAATGAGAAATTACCAACTTGTACTGACACTTAGGAATGTGCTCTGACCACCTCAGTCTCGTAATGGAGCAGGAAAACTGGAAAACAGGCTAAAAGTAGTCGTCGCAACATCTATATTGGCTCATTATCTTCTCACAATGATAATTAATTAGTCAGTAAATAATTCTGTTTAGTTTGAAACTGACATGTGGCATAATTTATGTCCAAAGTTAGGTATTTAAAAAGGCGCCATGGCTGAGCTGCTCTAACTAGAGGATTTTGCTAATTGTACTCTGCAGTGATTCTTCAGACAGCTGCGATCTGCTTGTCGAGAGCGTGAGATGTGTAGGACAAACTGGACATTTCCTAGCCAGCACAGAGTTGGATTATATCATTTTGTAGGATTCAATTTTTTTTTCTCCAGGCCCAAAATATATTCAGTTGCATCATACAGATCAACACCAAGCGAAAATGAACAGGAGGGATCTGCATTTTTAATGATGCTGGGAATATGTAAAGTTGGGAGATTTGTTACTGTATTGGCCTCTGGTTACAGATGTGTCTAATTAGGATGCAGTGTGATATCTAACCTTTGCTTTTTTCTGATAGAAATAATTAGCAGCAAGCTTTGTCCTTTGTTTTTGTTTTTTTTTTCCTCTCAGTTAGACCATTTTAATGGGCAGCATTGTATGAGTGTTCTGTATTTATTTTCCCCTCCTGAACTGTTATACCTGCTACAAATACACTTTTGACTTCATTTGGTGAAGCACATTGTGGTACTTCATGCATGAATTGCACCTCCTGAATAAATGTTAACATCACTTGAATGAGTAAAGTAAAGCATGTTTGGTTTGCTTCAGTCTCAGCAGCACTCGGTCACTCCTTTTATATCTTGAAGAAATTCAGTAATCTTAGTTACCAAGATTTGTCTATTTTATTTCTAAAAGGGTGTAAGGCTGTATTAGTGGTTTTTGGCCGTCATCCTGCGAGTTTTAGATGTTTCCATCCCCTAACATACCTGATTGAATATATACAAGTCACTAAGCAGAATCTGATTAATTGCAGGATTGCTTCAGTTCGAATCATGTGTGTTGGGGCAGAGAAACATTGAAACTTTATAGTTAGTAATGCAGGTACATACCTGTACATGTATGTAGTACATTCAGATTGTTTTGTACATAAGACTATTGTAAATGTAATGAATAACATCAAATTTAGAATATTTTGTATTGAAGGTTGATTAATCAGGGTCCAGGATTTAAAACGGACCATAAAAAAGTCCACTTTTCTGTATCATGTTGATCATGTTCTTCCTTGTCAGATTCTACATAAATACAGTTTTATCTTTAAGTCACTGCTTCACTGTTTTCAGCTTAGGACTGAAGTAGATTTTCTGCAGGCTGTTTGAGGCCAAAGCGAAGGAAAAAAAAATATACCTACAGTCAAAATCAAGTTCAGCACTATGGACAGCTCCAGTGCAACAAGCAAGCCGAGAGAAATGCAACTGCTCGCCATGTCACCCTTTTTAAGGTCACAGTTAGGCAGCAGCGAGTCTGTCCAGCCTATACAGATAAGTGTGAATGGCTACAAAAACACATTCCTTCTCCAAATCAATAATCCAATATGTTCAGTCAGTAGTAACAGATGATCAGAAGATAGGTACCACGCAGTGCAAAGAGGCGCCTCCATCATGTCTGGCTCACACATTTCAAGTGAAAAGAAAAGGCCCGCCAAAAAGTAACTCCGGGGGCTGCCAATCTCCTCCAGTAATGGTAATAGCGGAGATAAATGAAGGCAATAACTAGCAATGGGATTAGACTTGGTATAAAAGTGTGAAAGGGGAAGATTTGGGACATCTGTCTCCTCCACTACAGCGCAAACGTAGCAGTGCAAAGCAGTGCAGTGACAGCAAGTGTGAGAGTGATTTTAATGGGGCAAATTAGCTGACATTTATAATTGCACATTTTTAGTATGTGTCCACAAAAGGTCTTTTTTAATACTTAAATCAGAAAAGGAAAAAGATTTTCTCTCATTTCAGAGACTAGAAAAGTATTTTTAGTCAGTCTTTAAAATAAATTAATAGATACAACTATCATCATGTGCATTTATGACTGTTTCTTTCGTGTGAAAAGACATTGATTTATTGATTGATCCACATCTTTAATGTGTCCTGTCTCCTTGTAAGATTTTAATTCACCCAAAACGGATACCTCAATAAAACTTAAAGATTTATATATTGATGAATATCCAAAATATTGGTATATTTTCTTTTTTTTTAAGTGATGTAGATGTCACTCATTTCTGTATTACTCCTGGGTATTGAAACTTTCTTCTCAAATATTCAGCCTATTTTCACCTACTGTAATTTGATCTCTTTGTACGTGCTGATACCTGCAGGAGAAATCAGATGCTCCAGAACATCTATAATAATAGTACCATGTGCTCAGAGAGGTGTGTTATCACACCTTGAAATACATATTTCCACCTCATTTAACTTTCACGGTTTTTTGGGAGCCGGTCACATATCATTTGTTGCTGCAGAAAACATTATCCTAGAATTTTCAAAACCAGGAGCCATGCGTTTTTGAGTCTTTAATTTTCATTCAGTTGATGATATTTGGTACATTTTTCTTCATTCTTTTTCTGCCCCCCAAATGTATTTCCTTCTTGTAGCTGTTAATCTGTAGATAACATTGTAACCTGCAATAACAAGCACTGTAGCAACGAGAAACCAAATGTAGATCCTTTCTGTGAGAAGTCCATGTTAATGTCCAACATAGTGTCTTTCTGGGTGGACTTTCAGTTGTCTTGGAAGGAAGCCATACTTATTGATATTAATGCATTTCATAAAAGAAGATTTCAAGGTTCGGTCAACAAAAAAAATCACAGGACTTCAATGAAAACCCAAATGCTTATCTATTAAAGCTAATAATCATGAATGGATGGACGTCGGGATCCACGTAAAACTGAGATTAAACCCAATAGGAAATATTCCACTGTCGTGGTGAAAACCTTTGATATAAATAAAGCCTATTGTTTGTTTTTGAGAAATGCTAAATCTTACACGAATCTGATTCAGCGTAACAGCATGGGTTTAATTACATTATGGGACAGACATAAAGCTCTTCAGTGGGCTAATGCGGTTGCCGCTGCCGCTCACTAGACTTCAGATGGGAGCCAGTATGCCTAATTGGCTACACACTCTCTAATCAGACTTGTTGGATTGTCTTGTTTAACATTTTATCTCCATTCTTGTATCAATTTTCAGCTAAATTGCCTGGTCCACCAGAAATGTAGCAGAATTAGGCAAGAGGGGTTGCTATTATAGCTCTTTGCTTCAGCGTTGCACAGTTCAAACTGCATCTCATATGAACTAGTCTAATGTGAGTGTGTATCCAGTTGTTAAATGTTGTGAACCCTGTGTTTACTAAAGGCTTGCATTTCTAGTGTTTTTTTATTATTATTATTATTCCCCATCATACAGACTACCTTCAGAGCTTGAATTATCTTTCAAAGTGAGGCACAGTAGCAAAAAACCTTTTTCTTTTCTTGCACTGATCAAATTTAAAAATATCAAAAACAATATTATTCTTGTTGTGTTTTAAATTACCTTGAAAGCACAACACATGCAACATACTGAGGGCCATTTTTCCTCATTTCACATCTGAGTTGTCTCATTGCTTAGAGATCTTTCCTAATTTGTCTTTTGTTTACATCCATCTGTTGACTTCCCACGCTTTGTTTGTGCTTTTATTGATTTGGTATTGAACTCCAGAACTGTATACCGAGAACAAAAGCAGTAGTATAACAGTGCAGGCAGCTGTGTAAAACCTTGGGCCAGAACAACGTTAAAGTGCAGATAACTTTAAGCGCATTTGCTTGGGTCACACTTTTACATCCCCAAACAAAAGTGTGGAAGGTAGGGAAATTAAGAGGAGAAAGATAAGAAGCTTTGAGTTGTCTCCACCATAGTGATGAGAAGACAAGAAAGTTACCTTGGCTGTGGCCAGATGCTGCTTGCCGTACCAGCTGGTGGGGGGTGGACCCACCTGTCTTTGGCTCTCTCTGTCTCCCATCTCTCTGCTGTGGAGAAAGCGACAGATGGAGTCCAAAGGCTCTGCTCTCCTCCCATCACCTCTCCTTCAAGCATTCTCGCCCCACCCCCCCACCCCCCCTCCCTCCCCACTTTGGTTTTAAGGCACCATGCCAGGGGAACACAGAGACCATACCTGGCCCCTGCCTTCCATCACTATAAGGGTCAACTGCTTACAGAGAGGGGTCGCGCCGCCACCGCATCCTCCCACTAACACTCTGCTGCCTCCCTGTGGATCTTAGCAGCAACTGCATGCTTGCTTTGAAGTCCTTTCTTCTGTGCTGAAGCATTTCTGTCCTCAGACAAAAGCCTCTCAAGGTCTCTTGGCGAAGCCAGCTTTGAAATGATCAAGACTGCAGGCTACACGCACGCAGCTCATTTTTCACAGAGAGGCGGAGTGGGGAGGGCGAGGAAATGTTGTACACACTGATGCGAAACTGCATTTTCTCCGAGGAGTGTTTTGGCTGATCCATGTGTGACAGAAGGATCACGGGAGACTTGTGTTGCAAGGTGGGGGTCAAAAGGTCGTGTCTAAAGCAGAAAGTGCTGAACTCCATCACACGCTGGACCGGTGACCTTTATGTCACTGGTTTGGTGATAAATCAGTGCATTGGGCTCCAAAGGAAGCACAGCGAGCTCATTAGGGATTCTTTAAGAAGCAAGCCACCCTTACCAGTTGTTTCACTGGACTTCTCATTAACATCATGCTCATTTGTTTGTGAGACACACAAAAACACATAAATAGAGGAGTAAATTCAAATATTTGCCCTTTTCACAGCCCCTCCAGAACTTCAGATTAATAAATTCTCCCTTATTTGGGTTGTAACAAGTATCAGCCTTGATATTTTTTGGGGGTTCATTAATTAATATGACTACGGAACTTGCTTCTGGGCTGTGTACACCCTGAGTTGCTTATCCTCATCTTAAAATTACCTTTAGAGCATATACTTTTGATACTTTGCTGCTTAAGAAGTACAGCCAAACTTTCTATTTTGCACAAATCAAAAAGTTCTTTATATTTACATTGCAGAGAGGTTTTGGATCAGGAGTTACAGATTCATATCAGCCACTTTTTAATCGTAGCTGTCACAAGTAATAGAGTGTTAAATATGACATAGATCTGAAAGGGGCAAAGTTCTTCGACAAGGCTCTGATGAGCTGTGAAGTATCATGGAGTCTGAGCCCAACTCACAGAAGACTACAAACTCAGAGGTTTCTTGCACAAGCTTTTGGCTTTCTATGTAAGCCTTGTGGTACGTTGATTTAATGGAAATCATCTGAAGAATTTTCCCAGCACATGAAAAATGAAATGAGTTTTCCACTAAAAGTGAAAAAATGAAGACTGAGAGATGTGTAAAAGCTGCCAGATAAACGGTTCGGTATTATCTAAAGCCATAAAGCTTCTCAATTATTATAGAACATGAAATGAATCTAAAGAGAGCAATTTTTACCAAATAATCAAGCCATTATCATTCATGAGCCAATCACAGTGGAAATTACCAAGTGTCTGCTTGTGCCCGGCAGTGGAGGGAGGGGGAGGACACACATGCAGGGAAACAAAAGAATGATAATGGAGCTCAAACCAGTTAGAGTCTCCGGTGGGACTACCGCTGCACTGACTCACTGGTGCCTGCCTAGATATTGGCACCCTGCCACATACCTGAGTCTGATCGGCTGCAAACTGAATCTTTTCCCATCATGAAACGAAGAGAAAGAGCTGAGATAAAGAAACTCATATGATGATTCCAGGATTTGTGGATCATGTTCCATCTGAATAATGTGCATGTGATGTTGTGTATTTTCTCACAATGGCAAAACAAGCATCTTGTCCATATGTTGTTGTTTGGCATCCACAGATAAGATAGATTTGGAAATGTTGGCAGACGTATATGTACTGACCCAGAAACTGTTTTTCAGACAAAAGAAAGCATCGATAAAGGATGGTCCAGCACGTCTTTCACCCCGACTGCTATCAGTGGGGAAAAATCAGCCTTTTCCAAAATATCAGTTTTAGAAAATAATGTTCTTTATTTTTGTGTTGTATGTTAGGAGAGCGCACACTGCATCTGTTTTCAAATATAAGCTTTCAGCCAGAATCAATTTAGCTTTATCAAGCCAGAAATGTATAAAAGTAGCTTCTCTGGAACAGCAACAAAATGACAAAAACACACAGGATGTTGTTTTAGAGGACGAGTGAGATTATTTGCCAACAAAATCTTATCACTACAAATGTGAATCATGAAGTAGGTCGTGTTTTAATGGGTTAGTACAGACCAATATAAGAGCTGTCTGTTTTAGAACTGCAGCTACAGCTCTAAAATGGATTTTTTTTATAACCCAAATTCTACAAAAGGTTGGGACTCTGTATAAACTAATACAGAATACAATGATATGCAGATTACATAAACCATCATTTATTCCCAATAGAACATAAGATGTCAATACTCAGGCATTTTGGCATTTCATGGAAAATATTACATAAATTAATATTGATAGCAGCAACACATCATAAACAAGCAGAGGGGCAACAGCAGGCTGGAAAAGTAATTATAAGCTTTAGGTTTTTTTTTTTTAACTACTCCCACAAAACCAGACTTATCATATTTGATACATACAGCTGCTGAGGACGTTTACATCACTTTATACTAAAAAACTTTGTTCAAAACCTTTGTTGTGCACTAATATGAAACTTGTATCATGCCCGATACTAGATGCCAGAAAACACGACTACAGCGTAATAATTCCGGCTTATCGCAACACAATAAATAGTAAAAATAAAAAACAAATTATGTAGTTAAAGGACCAAATAAAGATTTCAGAGTTAAAAAATGTAATTTCTCTCCCCAGGCTTTAAAGGAACAGTTAAACTGTCAACAGGTCATGACTGAGCGTAAAAGGAGCATTTTTAAAGGACCGTTTATACCTGGCACAGAAGACGAATACACAGATGGACAGACAGTTTGGTAAGCCTCCTGTGTCACTTACAAGCGTAATTTGGTATCTTTTCAATTGGCTTTGCCAACCCTCACTTGACACACAAAACAGATACCCCCAGAAACCAAAGGGGCTGAGTTTTTGTAAATCAGACTCAAAACCAGGAAAAACCAGAGAAGAAGAGGAACAGAAAGAAGACAACACAGAAGCCACCAAATACAAAGCACCTGAAGAAGATGCCAGGGAAGTTTTTTTAGTAGAAAAAATAGGGGCCATACAGTAAAAACATTGCGATTTTATTCTTCTACTTATTCCATATAGCGGTACTTTACTGCAACCAACCAGTTTTAAAATACAGGTGTAAACTCTGAACTCAGCACTGCCAACTAGTAGATGAACTAATAACCATGGCAACTTAAAAGATGCATGGAAGTATGAGGATGGTGGCATATGATGTAAGTCAACATTTGAAACAGATGCCCCCATTTACGTACATAAGAGAGCATAAATGGACCTTTAGATGCAAGGATAGGAACAACAGTGCTATAATAAATCTGCAACCTTTTTTTAGTATGGTAATCTAATTACTTTTTCCATCGTTATAATGCCAGAAACATTACTACTGTAAAATACAACACATTACGATAATTAAATCAAATTAATTTGTATAGCATATTTCTAAAAATAAGCCTGACCAAAGTGCCTCATCAGCACAAGATTGCTTTCATCTGATTGGTGGTTTAGGAGGAGAAAAACAGCCACCAAGTCCAAGTGATAATGACTGACTGAGGAACAGTAAAATGTCATGGCTGACTTGAACAAGTGAGAACAGTTGTCTCTCTCACACACACACACAACCATCGACACACAAATTACTAAAAGACCTACACAGTAGCACTAGGTGCAGAGAGACCAAGCAAGGAGTTTAACTGGAATAACACATCATTTTCCCTCACAGAAATAAAAAACAAGAATATTATGTGAAATGTTCATTAAGACCAAAAAAAGGTTCTTTATGTTGCTACAAGCAATCACATGAGGCACCTCTCTGAAAAGCTGACAGAGCTACAAACTCCACGTAGCCTGTGCAGCCTAATATTTTATGTGAAATAAAGGCAGTTCACTCAAAGGTTTCGTGAAAGGGAACATTTTTTAAAAAATGTAAAAATTATTAATGTCCCAAGGAACTATTTCTTTTTGTAATACTGTTACTGTGTTACTAATGCAAAGTACTGTTTTAAAATGATGTTCCCTGTACTGCTCAGGTGTTAAAAGAAAAAAAGGAGCAGTTATTTGCATGTCAATGAACTGAGAGTTAAAATTGTGGATGAATTTTGGAATATGTGATCTTTGCAGGGGGCTGCTTGGTGGTACGGTGGTTAGCACTGTAGCAATAAGGTTGCTGGTTCGAGCCTCAGATTGGACAGTGGCCTTTCTGTGTGAAGTTTGCATGTTCTCTGTGCATGGGTTCTCTCCAGGTACTCCCACTGTCCAAAGACATGCATGTTAGTGTACTTGACTACTCTAAATTGTCCCTAGGTGTGTGTGGGGTTGTTTGTCTCTCTGTGATGTGCTCGCAACTTGTCCATGATGTCATATTTAAGTCATATTTATCTGATAGATTTCAGTTTGTTAATGTAAATGATGAGTCTTCCTCACACACCAGAGTAAGTC
>JBAMHX010000023.1:20343724-20357128 GCA_037177515.1 Pseudomugil tenellus
GCATTACAGTTCAACCATTTCAGCTTAAAAGGCATTCACCCTGCTGTTCTGCAAGAACAGCAATTCTTCTAGTTTATATTGATATTCAAAAGGATGTACGATTCAAGAAGAAATTAGGGAAGTATTCAAGTGGAAAGATGCATACTTCAGCTGGTTATTAGTTAATGATACTACCAGGTTGGAGCCTCTTTGGCCTCTAAAACTGCCTTTTTTTCTAATGACAGTTTCATCTAGGGGTTAAAAACATTCCTCATTCTAGTCCATACTGACTTGATAGCATCACATAGTTGCTGCAGATTTGTTTTCTGCACATTCATGATGAGAATCTCCCATTTTACCACATCCCAAAGACGCTGTGTTGGAGTGAGATCTGGTGACTGTGGAGGCTGTTGGAGTACAGTGAACTCGTCTGTTGGAGATACTTAAGCAAAAAAAATAAACAAATATCACTGATCATGATGTCAATCAAAGCATTATCCTGCTGGAAGTAACCATCACAAGATTGTCATTTATGCCAAATTCTGACCCTACCATCAGAAATGAGACTCATCAGACCAGTAGCCTTTTCCATCTTATGTTAGCCATCTTTGGTGAGTCTGATGAATTAAGGCCTTGATTTTCTATTCTTAGCAGCTGCTTCAAATGGATTTTGTTAAGAGATGGTTCTTCCTCTGATACCACTCACTAGATATTGTTCCTTTTTTGTCGTTCTTTGTAAACACTTGAGATTATCAGTAGACAGATCGGTAGTTTCTGGGAGAATCAGAGGTAGGTCATGCCATATTATATCATTTTTATACTCCCATCCGAACAAAATCATTTTTGTTGACCGCTCATGGCCAGTGGAGGCATTTTCATCCCAGCAAGGACAATCCTGAACTAATTTTTATAGATTTGCAGGTATTCTTTCCTGTTGAGGTGAAATTTTTCAAACCAAAGAACAAAACAAATGAAAAGACAGAATAGGTGAAATAACTTTCTTATACCACTTACACTTTATTTAAGTGTACTTTTATTTATTTTGCTATTATCATTTTGAGGTTTATTGAATCTTCTTTTTACCTTTTAAGGTAACCATTAAAGACCCGACCCATGAAAAAGCAGCCAGAAAAGTCAAACTTTTTAAATATGAGGTCTAGATTTGTCTCTTTAACAAAAAGATAAAATGATACAATTTTTAGAAATATTTACCATTTATAATCATGTGATATTTTATAACTTATATTGTATACTCTTCTGCTTTCTGGTGTCCAATAAGGAGCAGAAGACAAAAATCAGATTGGGTTCTACAGATGTTTCAACAAAGTTTTTACCATAAAATAATTAAAATGTGTGAGAAAATGTATCATATATGACAGATTAGGTTCTTATGGGTTAAATTCCACCATTTTGCTCATGGGGATCCTCCACAACTGAGGTGATGTAGGGTTGTTGCCATGGTGATCACCCTTGTCTGAGTGTTTGTGGTTTGTACCCTAGCCTGCTCTGATCAATGTTTCCTGCGGTGACCACCTCTAGTCTCTCCCCTGATGAATGGATCCCAGAGATGTCATTTCCTCACAGCAGCGTCCATACAGATGTTTCTACTGATAATTCTAAGCTTGGGTTCAGTTCAGCGACAGTAACTAAGAGTTAAATCCATGTTAGTGCATTTTGTTTCATGTGTGAAGAAGGTGCCCTACAAGGTGGCCATTTTAACTTGCTATGGTATAAACTTTGGCGTGTGAAGGTTTGTTTTAGTTTTAATATGTATGTAATTGATTTTATTATGCAAATCATTTGTTTCATTTTGCATCAAAGAGCTTTGTAAAGAAAAATCGATTGGATTTGGTGAAAACTACTAATGATGCAAAGCAACCAAGCAAGACTTGGAAACAAAACAAAAACATTAAGAAATGTAACCATTTATATGAATTTCCCTTTTATGGCAAGTTGCTTTAAAATTGTAGAAAATAAAAACAGAAAAACTTCAATAGTAAGACTAGATGTAACCATTTACATGTTTTTTTTTTCTGACATGACACATGGAAAACCGTTTTCCAAGAAATAAACTACATCTGACAGTTCCATATATTCAAGCATTAATTTGTCAAACATCTGGTGATTAATTAAGAAATCATGGCTGGAAATGTTTAGGCCTTGTTTGGTTCAACATCCACCAAAAGTCAAGGTAGATGGTTTCAAAAAAGGTTTTTTCTAAATACAGTTTTTTTTTCTTATGCATTTCATCCAGTTTAAAATTCTTTCATGTAAGCATACTAGCATATTCTCACACACTGTTCTGGACTGGATCCCAGGTAGGACACATCTCTTCAGCATGTCAACAGTACATAACAAGCCTTAGTTGAAAACCATGATGACGATAAATATCTGGCTATAACCAAACTAACTGTAGGCACATACAGTTTATCTGTACAGGATGCCGCCTGAAAATAATGATACTGGCTATAAAGTGTTTATTTGATCCACGATGCCATCCTGCTGCTCTCATGTGCTCCGGCTGTTTCAGTGTGTTGTCTTCTTGGGGGTTTTACCAAATTTAGCATCCAGTCCAAGACCTGAAGAGATTAAAAGGTAGATGAATAACAAGCACAGCAAAATGCAGCTGAAGCTACATTTTCACACTGCACAACCATCCTGGCTGCATAAGAAATGTAATAAAACCCTTAAATGCATATCTTACTATATGTAGTTATATTTATTATACTCAGCAACAATCTCGCTGCTTGTGGGAATTATCACCTTGCTGGATCTGACCTCTGTTTAACAAATAGTAAGTGTTTTTTCAAGTACTTGTTGGCATCATAATCTACTGTGATTCACTGAGGAACATATGAGATCTTGTACATGCAGCTAGAAGGAAACAAGAAGCAAACAAACACTGACAAGAAACCCATCAAAGTGCTAAACTTAAAGTGACTCACCAAGAAATACCATGATGGTGCCGACCCACTGCATCGCACTCATGGCGTTGCCAAATAAAATTACAGAACCGAGGATGGTGAAGAACTTCCTTGTAGTGGTGACGATGGAGCAGGTCAGAGGCCCAAAGTACACAACTGTCATGAAGATGAAGGTCTGGCAAAAGATGAACAGGGACGTTTTGATTAAAGGAAATTATGCTTTGCAAAGTATTACTTCTAAAATGTTTCCCAAGTAAAACATTTCCTATAAAGTACATATTAACACTTTTTTAAAACAGCTAGGTAGCAGTAATCCTTCCACTCATTTACATACCTGGCCTAAAGCACTCGTTAGTCCAAACAAGAGGATATTGTAGAAGATCTGAGGGTGGCGCTCAGTGAAACTAAGGAATTCCCACACTTCCCCCGTCCACAAGACAGCTGAGGCAAGAGAGTATAACACCAGTCACACAAAGTAAGAAAAAATAAACAAATGTTACTCATCATAATGTCAAATTGTAATTCAGTGCTGACAAAAAGCAGGATAAAGTGAGTGTGTGGCGCCACCAAGTGGTTTAAAGGAACAACAACAGTTTGATGGTGCAACACAGACTATTAAGTCAAATTATGTCTGAGAAAACCTGTTTATCTGTACAAGAAGCAAAAGTTTAAAAGTTTTGAAGGATTTTAAACCACAATTTAAGGGTGCAGTCAAAATAAAAATAACCCTTTTATCGAACATATGTTCTTGTCCTTCATAAAATACATGACAAGGACATGAGTAAGAGACAGCTTAAGACAAAGACTGCACCTGCCTCTCTCTGGGGTTCGACTTTAAGGTGGGAAAACTACAGCAATCAAAAAGGTATAATTAGATAAATCCCTCCCTGCATCCTAAAATGTTGTTTCCTGCTGTTTTTAAAAAGTCCAAACAAACGGTTTGAAATATGTTATTAATGCATCTGAAGACTCAAATGCCACCAAAATAAAAATAAAGCCATTTTACTGCCGTCTTAATTCTTTCCTACGGCAATCTGTTTCCTAAAGCAGCGTTTTCTCTCTTTATTGGGAAATTTCAACACATCCCACAAGTTAACATTTAGATTTACACACAGAGAGAAAACTTAAGAGACATGTTGGGTGCTCATAAAAAAAAACAGCAGTGGAAAGAAAAAACAAAATTTAAGTAAAGATGAGTGCTTAAGACTTATTAAACTCAATGTTCAGTTTCTTCACATTAATATTAAAAGCATATCTTTTTCCCAAATTTTCTAAACAGACTTAGAAAATTTGACCCAGCTCGCAACTAAAATCTAAATCACTTGTTTATTTTATTTCCAAAAATTTCCTTAAAATCGCAAAATCTGCCGATTAAATATTAAATTATGTTGCTTATGAACAAAAGACACAAACACTGAATATGGGATGTCCGCCTGGACGGAGGTAATCATTTTGAGGGCCAAAAAATGTAAAGTCTAAAAATTAGTAAAGAAAAAAATAAATAAGCCACAGGAATTGTAGCACAGCGTTATCTACTCTCATTTTGAGTCCATGTCATGGTGAAGGGAAATAAGGGAAGCACTTCATTACCTTCCCTGTGCAGTTACAGAACCAGCCCTCATCATGGCCGGCACTTCCTTGTAGACAATTTCACTCACTTAAGCATCCTCAAAAAAAAAAAGAAGACTATTCTACTGCACTCCAAATGTATTTAAATTGGAAGAAGATTATCAGGAAAGATGGTACTTGGAGAAGCCGCGTGTTGCATGTTTGTTTGAAGAGAAACAGCCCCACAAGTCTTACACTGGTTCTGACTTTAGGATTATCTCACATCATGTTATTTGCCTAGTTTAGAGAAGCCCATCATTACATCGTGCTCATTTTATCTGGCTTGCTCTTTAACATTTTATAGTAATCTCCTCTCAGAAATGTGAGCTTTCATGTGGAGGATTTCTTATCTACAAAGATGACGTTCAACACGTTTCCCTCAACTGAATAAATTAGTTTTAGCTCCAGCAAAAATGTTACTCATGTTTTCTAACTACAGTGCTGCATTTATTGATTTTATTAGTTAAATTGTCCTTAGTCACAGCATCAAAGCAGATACCCACAGGGCTCATAAAAGCATTCATTGTGTTAATTCATATCCTTACAACTCCTGACACGCTGTCTTGTGAGAGTTCAACATACTGCACCAACAGTGATGCTACAATTCAGCCAACAATACTAAAGTAATAAAACTGTCTAATTGCATGATTTCAGACCTTAAAAAAAGAAATAGAGAAAAACAGCCTAATTAAAGTGTGTGAAATACCTTTTTTAAAAAATAAACTTTTTCCATGGAGAAAATCTCATTAACTGAACCAATGTTTCTGTTTTGTTCTGCAGTAATTTGGCAGAACTGAAACACACCACAACGACTTTGTTCATTACTGTCTCATCTCTGGCTGCAATTATGAAAAAGAAGAAAAAAAGTGAAATAGCCAGATGTTGTTTTGGTTTGATTCAGACCATTCATGCTTCTGGCATTCAGCGATACATATTCTACTTGATACGAGTTTGGCAAAGAGTACAGCTGACTCACCAAGTCCCAGCACCAGAATGGACCACATGTTGATATTTAGCATCATGTGGTTGGCGCCTGTCTGGAAGCGAGCCCTCATGTGGTCCTGGGCCACACCAGTCAAGCCGTCCAGCGTCAGAGACACCAACTATAATACAAAGAAACATACACAGCAAAACATTGAACAAATTTCAAGAAGTCTTTGTCTTTTACGTGATAGGGCTTGATTATAGTACTTCGTCAGCTGAGACGGCTGATTGATCCCTAGCATAGTACGCCACAGTTCCTTAAATCACAGATATTCCCTTTGCTCACACTGATTATATACTGTGTGCATAACTAATAAACATGTTCACCAGGTGCAAGTAGTGATTAACATTTCTCCACAGACCAGACTCTTATTATTATCCCTTAAAGACAAGCAAATTGTTTTATACCAACAGCTTCCTACAGACTCAATCAGTCTAATAACCATTCTATTCTTTCTATTAGTTTCTAACTCATTTCAAGTAAAAACATATATAAAATCAGAGTAGTAATACATAGACATACAGAAAGGCTGTGTCTCTCATCTCTGTGTAATCACAGCTTTACAAACACTATAATGACAAACAGCTGCACTTGAATATTGAAAGGTTATTTTCTCAAATGGAAAACAAGGTGTGGAAAAGCCATGCTGCACAGCAAAATAAGGAGTTTAGCACTAAAATGTTAACTCACCAACAAAATCTCTCCAAAACCAAAAATATGGTCATCAACAGCAGCTGAACTTTTGTTGGGTTTGTAGAGGAACAAAGCAACACCAGTCACAATCAGCAACACACACAGGTACTTCGCCAGTGGGTACTTCTTCCTAAGTAGTGTCACACCGAGGATCATCACTGCAACACCACAAGAACAATATGACGTATGCATCCCCACAGTGTCCTTCAATGTATGAAAGAGTAAAACTATGTGTGGTCTGAATCTGCAACAGGAGATATTTAAGGTTCAAGGAGAGACAACCTTCAGGACATACTGTGATCTGACACATATGTTTTTGGGGGGGTTGAATGTGGGTAAACCTGCTTATTTAATGATCAACTTTAGCTAGATGTTGAAATATTTTTTTGTTTGCTATTCATCAAAAAGTCCTTATCAAACACCCAACCTAGTAATTACAATGAACAGTTCCCATAGTAGAATACATTTCTGAGAACCTTTAACTTGTGAAATCAGCTGACATAAAAGCCAGCAGTAACAAAGTTAGAATCTATCAATGTTCAGTGTCTAATCTGCTGTTGTTTAACTGTACTTATTGTTTGCAATGTGCAGATTTACAACAGTACACTTGGTTATTTCTCAAGGATTATGCAACCTCCCTGTCCTTCTAGATTGTGTAGCATGTATTTTATAACCACAAATAATTAGTCATGTATTGCTGCATACACAAATAAAAAGCCTTCACATGTCAGCTACTGATCTGCTTCACGATGTAGCTTTAGTCTAATTAGGCCATATGCATGTACATAATATACAAATAGATATTAAAAACATGAACAAAGAGTGAAATAATAAGCTTTACCTGGTATTGGCTTGCAGGACTTTCCCAACACCTACCACAACAAAAACAGTGCTTTAGGATAAGTTACACAGACCATGAGCAAAGTAAAGCTAAACACATTTATTTGTAGAGCACAATTCAACATCAGGATAAGTGCTTAGCATCACCTTAGCTTGGTACACTTAAAAAGTTGAAGACTCACCTGTGTGGGGTAGTTGACATACTGAAGGGCAGAATTACTGGACACCATAGCTCCCAGATAAGAGAGGGAACACAAGCCATAAAGCCAGTTTTTGGTGTGATCTGGTTTTGAGCCCTCAAAAAACTGGATCACTGATTACAAAAAAAAGAGATAAAAGAGGAGACTAAGCATCATTATCATTCGTATTTTTAATAAAATATTAACATGCTACAGTAATTAATTGGCTCATCAACTTCAAATGCTCAACTCAGTCAGGCAGCATCACAGTGCGGACATAACACATTTACAGAAAACTAGTTTGATGTGCAATCTGGACACCGCATACTTACATATTCTAGCAAACAAAGCACTGATGATGCACTGAATAAAGACCAGCGTCCGGGCGAAAATGAACTTCTCCTGACCATAATCACCCCGAGTGCTGCAAAAGTCAGAGAAACAGGCAAGCTTAAGGAAGCTGATGTGAAGCAGAAGACATGTGTAAAGAGTAGCTGGGTCGCACTTGTCATATTGCAGCTGGCATTATAACCTTAATGTCATGAAGAAGTGTATGGAGCTAAATGTGGCAATGGAGCATAATAACACTATGTAATATAAACCATTTACTGAGAATTATTTTTATTTAACATTTGAAACCAGATATGATCCGTGTTCTCTTATGTGCTGCATAACATGCAATCTGTGTCCAGCGTCAGGGTGATAGTCAATGTATAAATGTTTTATAACTGACGTGTTTTTTTCTTTACAAATGCTTAACTCTTCTTATTTTTCTTTTCTAAGTTGGAGCTTTTATCCCAAAGTTACTGTTTGGTAGTGATCCCCAGCAACAGGACATTATTATATTCTGTGCAAATGATGTCACTGCAATGAAATCTGTTGACATGTAAAAACTCTTAACATCAATGAAACAAGCCGCACACAGCTGGCTAATTGTTGAACACTTACATTGTCTCTTGTAGTATTCCGTAATAAAAATAACACACAAAAACTCCAAGGAAACAAACAATAAACCGTATTCGCATATTGTCCCACAGCGAGGAGGGCTTCCCAGCTGCCTTTCCCGCTGCCATACTGTCGTTCACCAGCCCGGGTATGTTAACCGACACCGCTCCGCTCCCCGTGCCTCTCACACCGACGTCCCGCTCCACTATAACCGATGTCACGAGCCCGGAAATGGCGCTCGCGTTATCAAATGGATTTTCTGAGAGGAGAAGGTTTTCCTTTTTAAAAAATATATACCGGCAAACCTTCTTGTTTACAATGGCTATTATTTACCAAAGCCTCAAATAACTGTCTTGTATTGTCAGGACAGGCAGAAAAAGTCAAAGATCACGACATTGTTGCTGATGTATCATCCGACTGACCAAGATGTCAACACTAAAATAAAAAGTATTCCTTTCCCTCCTTGGTGATAGTTGCCTTCTGTAATTAAAGTAAGAGAAAATAAAGGGCCCATAAAAGAGGTAATTTGCACAAGGACCTTAGGTGTAACCCGTTAAGCCCAATCATTTAATTTTAGTTTAAGTTTAAATGTATTTTAAACAAGTGATTCCGTATTTAATATAATAAAAAATATTATGTTTTCACACTTAACAATACAGAAATGTTAATCGCTATATCAGTTTATAATGACCACAGTGAATGTTTTGGGGGAGGCGGCATAATAGACACCTACTACAGAATTTGAGGTCCATCATTGCAAATTCCGCGTCCTTTTTTGTCGTAGGAGGATGTGGATTAAATTCATTGGTCCATGTCAGGCAATAGAGAGGCAACAGCATCCAATCGGAAAGCAGATTTGGGAAATAAGGGCGGTTCGTAGATTTACAAATCACAAATCCACGTGTAAAAGGTAAGCAAAACAGCAAGTAGGAAAGAAGGATATTAAATAAAACAAAGAAACAGATAAAAAAAGTACATTTCAAACACAAAAATTAAAAATATAAAGTAGCTTATAACTATTCATATTAACTATTTTTCTAATAAGTGATTTATTAAACATGCTGACAAACCTGGTATGTAATAGGATTTTAATAATAATTCAAACATTCTCAATCAAGACTTTGTGATCAAAACCACTGGATCTAAGGCTCATAATGATCAAATCTCAACTGGAGTGACAAACAACAAAAGGTTCACAATCAGTTTCGTTGTTACAATGACTGTATGCAAGTAAAGCTAAACTTCCTTTCCAACTTGCATTCACCTCAAGTACAACCGACTAGTACATTTCTTTGATGAATGCTTATCATTAACACTAAAAACTCCTTTCAAAGATACAAAAATATATATCTTCTGAGAAACATTTGTAGAAAAGTTGGACATCATAGACCAAAATATTTCATTTTTTCAAACTACAGATTCAAAAATCAAAGTCTGTACCTTGGTTTTCCTTTGTTAAGCTTCTAAAATTAGGCTGGATATGGATCTAAATAAAAAAAAATAAAATAAAATTGTTCTTGGACAGTCAGAAAGTAAATACTTCAATTCAATAAGTATACTAAGTGCTAGGCCTTCTGTCAGCAAACTCACTTACTTTGACATGATATCCCAGGCTATAGTCATTCTCTGAATGGCTGACAAAAACTCAAATGATATTCAGTTTCATTTAAATGAACAGTCTAAAATACTTAAATTTGTGTTCAGTTCTTGAAGCATTTCCTATCATTTCAGAAAAATAAATCCTGCAGTGTAATCTATGTCTCTTTTGGGCGAACATCAGGACTGAGTAAGTGCCGATGAGGTAAAAAAAAAAAAAAAAAAAAAAATCGAACCATACTAGGTAGAAATGATCCATAATCCAGCCACATTTCAGGCCTCTGTTACTCTATAGTAAAAAAAAACAAAAACAAATGCTTACACTTTGCATTGTCTGTTGTGATCACTGTGATAATGGCATGCAGTGATGAGACAGTATCCATTGTCAAGCTGCGTACAAAACACATCCAAGTTCTCCAGGTCCTTGCAGTGCAATGTGGTTCAGTCCTGAGAAATTCTGCTCAGATATCCACCTACTGCAAACCCAGGTGCCTGGTTGGAGAGGCCTGACCTGAGCAGCCTGTCACAGGAGACACTGACAGGCCACGAAAAAGGAGGTCCATGGAGGGAAGTAAGGGTTTCAGAAGACTGACAGGGCAGAAAGCAGAGCCTCCATGGGGGGTAAAGTTGACTTTATTAGGGTCAGGGCATGATGGCTGGAGGAGATGTTCATCTTGACAAGCAGATCTAGAGGTAAGATGGGAGAAATTAGACTGTATAAAAGTGCATATTCAAAGGCAAACCTCAACCAATTGGAAAGTAGTTTAGGTTTCCATGGTCATTTTAAAACATCTTTGTTCAGCTGATACAATTCAAGTCGTGAAATGGAAGAAAACTCTGAAAATAACTTTCAAAGGAATTTTGAAAATGGTGGAAAAAGTATTCAGCATTAATTATCAATAAGACTGGTGAACTGTCCAGGGTGTAGCCTTCCTCTCGCCCGATGACTGCTGGGATAGGCTCCAGCTAAACGTTACCCTGAACTGGATGAAGCGGTTAAGAAAATTCAGATATGCAGTCTACTCTGTCAAGTACAATACCCTGTTTGCAAAACACCGAAAATAGAAATGCAGCTCATTATTCGTACATAAACATATTCAGGATAAATCTTTTTGTTTTCAACTAATTAATCCGCCTATTATTTTAGATTTAATCACAAAATAAATATTATGGATGAAAATATCATATTTATCCTAGAGGGAAATAAGTAATAGTAAATAAGCAATAACAATAATAATAATAATTTAACTATAATAATGACAATAACAGTTAATTATCTTTGCCACACTGTGTCCCACAGCTGGTTTGTTATTGATAATAATAAATAATAATAAAACTTTTTTGTACTGTGTGCAGCGTGAACAAAACTACCATTTATACCAGAATGGATAGATGTTCTGGTGTGGTACTGTACGTTATCAATAAGTTTAAACAGTCGCAAAAATTTCATTTCCATCTAAAGTCCATCTAATTTTTACGGAAATATACTCAAAGCATTGCATAGTCTTCATCATGCCAACAAAGAACAAGCTCCCACAGAAACACAAAAAAACTTTCTTTTTACCAGCAGAACAATGAATTGTGTCTCTAACCCCTAAACAGACATTTTGATTTATGTAATCAAAACATGCACAGATTATCCAGGCTGTAGTAAATAGGAAATACTTGAATGATATGATCTCTGAATAAGTGGTTTAAAACTTGCTACTTACATCGTTTCCTCACATACTCGAATTCGCTCACACCCTTCTGGCGGCTCACGCTGAAAGGCGTAGCTTTTGTTAGGACGAGGGGAGGAAGAGGACGGCTGCAACAGAGGAGGATCCAGTGCAAATGAAGGAAGTAATGTTGATGGGGAAGGACACAAGACTTCGCAGTCCACAGACTCTGCATAGAGAACCAGATCTATTGCTTTTCATAATAAACAGCAGAACTAACTACAAAATATATCTAAGTTTAAGCTGCATGTCAGTAAGAGAGAACATTATAAGAATACAGCCATCTTACCTGGCTCTATCATGGGACATGGTGACTGTGAGGGAGACAAAAGTGATGGATTTAGTGGAGAAGGGGAACTTGGAGGTGACTGGAGTGTTGGATCAAGAGGACAAGGGGACTGAGAAGGAGAAAGGAGGGAAGGATCCAGAGGTCCTGGTGAGGTCTCACTCTGGGAGCCACTGCTGCATCTCTGCACAGGAACAGGAGCCCTGTGGCCATCTGGGATGTCCAAAATCTGGATTATTCAGAAAGAAATTGTAAAATTATTTTAATCTTTGCAAGTTCAGCAATTGTCTTGGTGTGAAAAAAGAAAACAATTAAGTCAATAAAAATACAATAAACAAAGCTATTTAAATTCTACATTCAAATATTCCATAATGATTATTGTTTATCGTTTATCAGTCTTGCAGTGTTATTTGTTGCAAGGTTCTAACCTCATGCTGATCATCGGGTTTCTCAGACACAAACACTTCCTCCAGCTCTAAGCTGAGGCCTTCCACGCTCCTTCTTAGTCGAGGGGCCAGTCTGTTCAGTGGCATCAGGGGCATTGTCTTTAGAAAAACACATAAAATCCAGAGAAAGTTAGAGTGTGTCTAATTCTAGTTATGTGTTTTCACACATGCAAATGTGTGGTTTTGTTTCAGGGGTGTGTTTGATCTGAAACATGTCATGCTGGTTTCAAATGGTCTTTTTGAGACAGCGCAGCAACAACACTGAAGCCGTGATGACAGCAAGTCCTAAGAAAAGAACCACTATTTTTTTATATCCCTGTTACTACACTCATTCGAGTCTGCTCATAGGAGTCAGGTTAACAATGACAGCAACTGTGTAGACTTTGTGTCTTTAAACCTTTAATGTCCTGGTCGTGGTAGAGGTAAATATGCAGTTAATGATTTTCTTTAGCAAATTGTGGAAATAAACCTGGCCGAACCATCTCTACCTCCCTGTTTTTGTATGTAAAGCCCAAACTAAGTGTTTGTTCTCACGCCACTGTTTCCCATTTCCACCAGTTCAATGTTGTAATGTTATTATTAACTTATATCTCAACCTTTTGCAAAACATGTGAAAGTTAAATGGTTAAGCTGGAAGTTTTTATTGAATGCGGATCAGTGGGCTACCTGTGTGATGCCTGCTGCATGACCTGCTGGCAGGGGTTGATGAGAGAGCTCATCTCCTGCTGAAGGAGGTGCATGCCGGGAGCGCTTTTGCAACTGGTGCCTCAGCTTGGCCACCTGAGGGCAAATTTGAGATTTAGGTCACTAACTTTGCCCTCAGAGGCTGTTAATGTGTCGTGTTATCAGTGTGAGACCATGTGTGAGTCTACGGAAGAATAGGGGAGATTATTATTTAACATGTATAGAATATAAACATCGTAGTACTTACCTCCCTCAGGTGCTCTGCACTGCCCCAAGATGCTGAGCGTTTGTGTCCACCCACACTTCTCCTTCCTCGAGTCTCCTCTGCCCAGGAACTTGGAGTCTTTGAAAAACATATACCACAGTTTGGTGAACAGGGAGGCCAGTGTTCGGCCTGTTACACTGGTGTCGGGGGGGGGGGGGGGGGGGGGGGAAAAAAACCCCCCCCACCCCCCCCCCTCCCCACCCCCCCCACCCCCCCCCTTTTCCCCCTTCCCACCCCCTCCCCCCCCCCCCCACCC
>JBAMHX010000023.1:20357228-20387984 GCA_037177515.1 Pseudomugil tenellus
CCCCCCCCCCCCCCCCCCCCCCCCCCCCCCCCCCCCCCCCCCCCCCCCCCCCCCCCCCAACACCAAAAACGTCCTATTTAGCAGTAACTTTAGCTGACCACAGGGTTGACCTTTTGGAGACCCTTTACATTTTCTGCTGAGCCAGCAAACACCTATCAGCAGAACCACTTGGGAAAATGGTACAGAAACCGATCCCCGCAGCTGTTTTCCACACCTGCCCAACAACAGCTGTACAGAGGCAGGCAACAAGAAAAAAAACAAGCCCACGCACACACACACAGGCAAGAAAACATCCAAACCACACAATTGTAGTCTATAAATACAAATTTAACAACACTTCACTGCACTTAAAAACACAAGTTGTTATTCATAAAGTCAGTAGAGGGAAAAATCCTGCCAAACCACAAATGAACAGCCATTAAAATATGTTATTTTCACTCCCATACCCATACCAATTTCTTCACATTGACTCTTGATCTTCTACCAGCAGAAGCCTGGTTGATCAGCACTGACTGCTGGTTGTGAGCAGACAACTGGTCATTCATTATCGACAGGTAAATTCCAGTTGGGATTAAGCAGCAGGATCGGACACTCAAAGTTCTGGTACCTCCACCAGCAGTCAACTGCTTCCCACACAACTTGATCCACACGGCAATCCTTTCCATTCATAAGTCGGCCTCAGCTAACTATACGTACAAGTAGCTCTTATACTTCATCGTTGCTCTCTCTCCCAGGAAATACAGCCTGCTGTATTTCAAGCGATCACCTTCACCACTCGACTGCTTCCATAACTGCCTTCAGGAAGAAGCAGACACCATCTTGGCTCAAATGTCCAGTGCCTGGCTAAATTAGTCGGACTGGAGCGTGTCAGTCATACAGTAACACTGGCATAGAGTTACAGCTACCAAATCACCCCCTACATCATCCAAAACCAACAAGCCCACCCTTTCCAAAACATGAGCAGGGGGATCATGGGACGCAAACCTATAAAAAGACTTCAAGTTAGCAGAACATTTGGATTGCATGGCTAATATTTCAAACTAAAGCAACTTATCAGTGTGTCCTTAACTTTTGTTTGCAATAAAATCAGCGCAGCAATTAAAAATAATATAATAATAATCTGATGTAGTTAAAAATGTAATTACCTGATTGCTTTATCGTAATGCATTGCAAAACATATAATAACATAAAACACAGTAACGTTAGCGAGTCAACTAGTCCACATCCAGTTTGGTCAAGACCAGTGGTTCTCAAATTGGGATTTGGGCCCTCCTGGGGGGTGCGGAAACTTGACGGAGGGGGGCGCAGGGGTTTGGGAAAATGTAGCAGAGGAACAAATGTTTTGATAACTGAAGCTCATGGAAACATTCTGGTTAACAATCCAGACTCCAGTAATGCACCAGTATAGCCTGGAATTATTGATCGTCACAAGTTTATTCATTTATTTATTGTGGTCCATGTGAAAGAGTAAAAGCTGCCCTTTCACATGTGGAAATATCCTCAAGACACCCAACCCCGAGTTACTTCCTACGGCAGTCGAGCCCTTCGCATGGGAGTTACACTGCCTCTGTGTGTGTGTTCGTATGTGTGTGTGTGTGTGTGTGTGTGTTAGAATGGGTGAATGGGAAACACATGTAAAACCTATTGTAGAACCAAGCTAAGGTTACAAAGTGACATATGAGTGCAGAAAATTGACCATGTATAACCAAAACTGCTCCAGACGATCATTTTCAGTGTGAATTTCAGTCAAAATGCAGTTTTATTTGGTACCAACAGAAAGTTTTCACTTTACAAAGGATTGAAGAATTGTCTGCTGAGGGAATCTCATCAGCCACAGCAGATCCATGTGTTTTATGCTAATCCACAATCTGCTAAATTTATTATTAATGTAATTCTGTTAGCATGCTGCCATTAGTATTTAGCTTAAAACCATGATGACGTATGGTGTTAAAGAGCCACAAATCAGTGGCTCGTTTTGAATGATCCATTATGTGACTTATCAACCAACATTTACATTAAATTTACAACAAACCTGTGCAAAATATGGATTTTCCTTAGGAAGATTTTAGTGTCAGAAGAGGAAAGGTGCAGCGGTGTGTCAGAACAAGAATGAAATTGCAGCAAAGCAAAGCTGTTATATCTGACATAATGCAGAGGAACTTTGGCAGAAGGAGGTGGGTTGGTGGTGTGCATGTGTGAGTGTGCTTGAGGAGTGCTGGGGGATGGGGTGTCTGTATAATGAGGTCAGGAGGGGTCTGCTCCTCACAATGGGAGCAAAGGGGGTTCGTGCGGGTTTAAACTGTGTCAGAAGCAAAGACGAAGCTTTGGAGCTTGGTGATGTTACTCTAGGCTTTGTGAACTAGTTTGGGGCAGATACAGTCGAGGGGGGAGCGAAGGCAGAACAGCAGAGTTTAGAGAAGAACAAAAACGACTATTTCCAGTTGGCTGCTTTCCACCCGCCACGTCGAACTGGAACCACCAGACACCTGCAGAGCCAACATCAGATATCTTGTCGTCTTGTCGACACGAGGCAAAGCCGAGAAACATTTGACTCAGGCCGAAACATGAAGCAACAGGTTTTATGGGAAATGGGTTCTTGCAGCAGCTTCAGCACTGGTATTATTAATCATGAACCAATGTAATACTTAGGTACCGTCAATAGTTATTACCTGTGTGGCTTTATCATTTGCACCGGTAACCACAGTGCCTTCTACCTCTTTGGGCCATTGTCCCTGCAGATAGGGTCCCACAATGGTGTCCAAAGAGAGAGTTCGGCGGATTGTGGGTTTTGGTGGACGAGCCGTGTTTCTGTCTGGAAACAGAAATAAAACATGTTAAATTAATTACATGTCAAGTGTATATAAACTTTTACCTAATGTAAAACAAAACTATCCCTGTCTTACAAAATTATGCACCCCCTCCCACCCATGCCTGTGTAATCATGCTCTGTCTGTAGTAACACAGCATGTGACACCTATGTGTAAATAACTCCCTCGAAGAGACTCAACAGTATTTTAACACCCATGGTAATTGTTAACAACATTGTTCCAAGGTCTCCTCCCTTCCATAAGAGTTACCGCTGCATGAATGTCTGAGTGTAAGTGTGCATTTTGGCAGCTTTTTGTGCCTCTGGCAGGTGTAGATCATGTCTTTGACCTGCAAAAAAAATCTAGCTACATAACACTGGAAACACTCACCACAGGCTACCAGTTTATTTACCATCAGCCTGAAATCACACCCACAGTATGTTGTCATCGGTCAGTGTTGCAGGGCAGACGGGGTGTATAAATAACATGCAGATGTGAGCTTCATGATACAGTTAAAGAACAAGCTTTCCAAGAGAAACAAAGAGGCCTTTAAAGCTGCTGCTGTGTTAGCATCAAGCATGCAGCAGAAATCCTGCAGGTCAGAGTGCAAAGGGGCAGCCGAGTGTCCAAATAACATTATGAGAAGAGTGTTATGTTTCAGGGTTCGCAGTCTTCATTGTTGACTTAGCTTTCTCATAGCATGTTGGAATTGTGTTTTTTAGACCACAAACCAAGATATACTAGATCAAACTGAAACACTACAGAGAAGAAGCATGGGCACTTCTTTTCAGTGCTATTTTAATTATATTCTTGCTTTTCTTCCAGCAACTATGTTAAAATATTCAAAAACTATTAATATTTTGAAAAGAAGGGGGAAAGTGTTTTTTCTTCTAATCAACTGAGAAATCTATCATTTTTATGTCGATCAGCTAAGATTACAAAGATTACAATTTGGTTATATTTTATGAATGAAAGTCAAATCTACTTTGCTAAATAAACATATCTGCATGATGGTCAAAATATAACCCGGTTATCCTGTATTATCCAAGACAAACAATGATGAAAGAGTGACACAACACAAACTTTTCAGCTTTGGACCACATGGAAGCAAATGCGGGTTTCAGCCCCCTCCTCCTGTCTGTGTATTTACCCGTCTTGACCTCCCTGCAGAGGAGAGCTGAGCCCCTCTGAAGCTGGTATGGGACCGTGGCTCTGAGGGGCTGCAGACTGGGGTTGCTGCACCCCCGGGGCGCTCCTCCACTCCTGCCCGACATCCCCCACTTCGCTCCCACAGCCGGACTGCGCTTATGAAAACACACTGCTTGTCTCTGCCTCCCGTCTGCTTGGCACAGCTTTCCCTCCTGAACACATTCAATTCAGCCAAAGCGATGATCCAAAAATGTGATCAGGCCTGCATAAACTACTTGAGCTTTCTTTTGTGATGATCAGCATCATTTCTCGTGCCTCAAAGCCCAAAGTTTCGAGAAAAAAAGCGGAGAGACGAGTTAAGTGATCTGCGCACTTTAACGCATCACAGTGGAGTGCGTAATATTCTTCATCCTGCAGGAAAGGGCACTCACAGAGACGATGCGCTGCTTTCAAATATTGCTGCTCGTTTCCCTTCTCTGTAAAGTGACAACACAACAGCTCAACCTGTACAACTCTCCCGTTTAGCGTGAATTTCCCATGGAGGCAGGCCTGGTTGGGTGTTGCAGAATACGACTGAACGCTTATTGGTCACCACATCCATCTGTCTGCTGCAAGGAAATCCCTCCTTTCAAGAAAAAAATCTTCAAGTTCCCACCCACTTTGTCGAGTTTTTTTCAACTTTGCGGGGTGGGTATGGGACATCTATCTCCCCCTCCCCTTCAAACCCATGTCCAAACCTTGGATCCATTCACAAGGTTTATGTGTGGCTGAGTGCGTGCATGCGTGTGTGGTCTCTCAAAGTGCGGTGCAGAGACCACTAAAGTGCACTGCAGAGGCTCAGGAGGTCCTTGACTATTTCCACCTTTAATATGTTTATATATTCCTTATGGTCGTTGAACAAAGCGCTCCATTCCCCTCAAGATGCACCAAAAACTATTTAAACTAGAAATAAATAGATATGCTTATTCTATACACATTTTATAGCATTTTATAAACACCAGTTATTCCTGAGTACCCTGCTGAAAGAACTGCTTCTTTTCTTTATTTAAACTTTTTTCCTTGTTTCGATGTGTATTTCACAATACTGTTCACTACATGTAGACTATTGAGATATTGGGACACCCCTCGAAATCATTGTACTCAGGTTTTCCAGGAAATATTCATAAAGACATGAAAAAGTGAGCTTGTTGTGTACTTGACTAACCTGCTCAATCCTGATTATAACCTGAAAGAAAACCTTTGGGAAGACTTAAACTGGAAGCCTGGCTTTCCAACAGTCACTCTTAAAGCTCATAGCAAGTAATTCATAAACAGTTTAAGCTGTGATAGCAGCAAATGGTTTCATATGAAACTTTTTGGAGGAAGGTGGGATACATATAATTTGAGGTCCCCCAGTTGGTGGTGTTCAGAACAGATGGCCAAAATATATAAAAATGGTCAATTTGAAAACTCTGTACTAAAACTTTTCCAAATGTGGTTTTGCTTCACATTATCAGAGTTTACCTTTGCAGAGATAATGTCCATATTGTTTAAATACATGATTTAATACAAGTCCAGAGCTTCTGCTGCATCATTCAAAGGGGAATGTTTTATGATTTTTTCTCTCCATTTGTGCCATCTTCATTTATTCTTCACAGTTAATCCATCAATTGATTATTAAACGTCTTACTTGCAATGCACGCTGCATGGAAACAGACTTGTGGTTGCAGAAATGTACTCATTTTAAAGAGTAAGGAATTTTGTAGATAAAATTTTCCCTGAAAAATGGGCAAAGATTCTGTGCAGGTAAAGGTGGATGCCCCAAATCAGATTACTTATTGGCAAAAGAACCTTTAACAAAATATCTTTAGCACTATTCATGTATACAGAAACAAGGAAAGTTTGCTCGGGAGCTTATTGTTACTGTGTTTATGCCTGATGTTTGCACATGTTCTATGTTTACCATATTAAAAGCGTCATAGAAAAAAGTGTGTAGATGTTTGCTGATTACCAGGCACTTTGGTAGTTCAAATAATTTTTTTTCACATGAATCTGGTCTATTATATATTAAAGTGGGGCATCTAATCTGCAGCAAGAAGAGAAGTTTCTGTGATGTGACAACAGGAAAGGGGATTTAAGAAGCTTTTTCCTAATGTTCTAATTGCTTTACACATAAACAAAACAGTAATCACAAAACAGTGGTCATAATCAGGATGTTTTTTACTGTCTGAGATGTTAACACTAAGGTTTAAATATGTAATTTACCTTCTTTCCACACTGTGACCCTAAGGAAATGCTGAAAAACTAACATAGTAGGTTACATTACACCACTAGATGGAGGCAGAGTAAAGCAATTAGCTGCTTAACGTCCCAGTTAGTCCTCTTGTTTGGAAGCATTTGTAATCTCTTGTTACTGTTTGTTCGAGTCAAAATCACCCCCTTGTTTCTGGTGGAAAGCCAAACTTTGATATAATCTGGACAGACAGCAGTGATAATGGAAAAGGCAGTTTATTGCAACACAACAAAACAAAAAAAGAAAATTTGTCTGCATGAAGGAACACACTGTTTCGCTGTGCTCTTTAAAACCAAACACATGTATGTGGTAGCTTAAGATTTGACAGAACAAATAAATGGCTGCAGACAATCAAACTTACTTGAACAGTTTGTGTTTTGTGGATTAGACCAGAGTGACACACTTCCAGGGTAATTGACCCATATACCCTTCAAATAATCTCTTATACAAGCTTGTCTTTGCATCAACACTGTAAAAAGTTAAGTGTAAAACTTACTTATCTTGTATCTGTTTATCCTTAAATGATCATAAAATTGGTTACAACAGTGTGAGTGGTTGCATCAAAATAGCTGTAGGTGCTGTTTTTGTTACACCATATACACAAAAAACTGAATAAAACAGGCCAAAAGGTGACATAACACACAGATGATGCCACAGGAATAATTCCGATATTCAAACAAAGAGCAAATGGAGACATTCAGAAGGTAGATGGATGCTTCAGGAAAGGTCTTGCAGGTGTGACTGGATGAGTTACACGGTTCTGAATGAAAGGATTCATAGAGAGTTCAAAGTGATGCTTGTAGAGTAGAAGCAAAGAATTGAGTGGATAAGGCTAGAAGAAAAAAATAGGATCAAAACAGTTGGATCCTTTCAACTTCACGATGATTTCTCTCTTATGTGGAAAAAATCCACCTTTTTCATGACTTTGCTGTTGAAATCTCATGGAGATGGAAAGATGAGCAGGGATTTGGTGCTTAGACATGATCAACGCAGCATCACCAGGCAGACAGGATAGGGGTTAAATCTTGTCAGTTGTTGGTCTGAAGTTCCTAGCTGGGAGAGAGCGCCGGACTGGGTTCAGTGCTGATGTTGACCAAACACTCGCTGGACTTAAGACTTGCCAGAGACTTGGAACTCGGTAAAGAGGCCAGAGAGCCACACAAGCCCAGCATGGAAGGAGTGTTGTCTTTCCCTTTGGCAACAAAACACAATTCAACTCATGATTATGCATAGTTTAAGCTGCTTACATGTAGCACAGCAAACACCGACCTTCATCGGAATGTGTGTGTATACATGTGTATACACACACGTGTATACATGTAGCTGCTACTGTAAGGCATTTATATAGTTGTGGAGAAAGAACAATAATATTCCTGCACAACCCAGGACTAACATGGCATTGTCATAAACGGCAAAAGAAAGTAAAAGTGGTTCAAGCAGAAATGTAATATAACAGAACTAAATGTGCTTTAGTCAAATCTCAGTTTAACAACTTTCATTGCTCATTTTCTCATCCTCCCTGCCCCCAGGTTAAGTGTCTGGATGGGATACTCAATAAAACACTTCCTTCAACCCCCATACAAACGACTGGTTAACTGGTTACCCTGAGACCCTCTTCCTTTTTATGTCTCATAGTCCCGGCATTACTGTGGAGGGCAGAACATTCAGCTGCTCTGATCCTTCATTATGGAATTTACCTCACCCTGACCTCTACAACACTGATTTATTTCCACCTTTTATAGCAAAACTATCAGAATTCATGTTAAAACTCTGTTTCTCCCTGTGATCAATTGTTGTGTATATTTTAAGTTTTAAATGTCCTGTTTTAATGTATTTTATTTTCTTGCTGTAAGGTGACCTTGAGGGTCATTAAAGGCTTCCCAGAAATAAAATTTATAATCCTTATTATGAGTTGCAAGTATTTTGAGAAGCTAGGCTTGAACAGTTTTATGTGTACCTGCTGAAGTCCAGGCAGCATCTCCGTTCTGCCTCCCATCCATCTTCTGGGAGTCAGAGTTCAGACTGACATCAGCAGAAAGCTGCTCCAGACTGTGGAAGCTCCTCCTGTGCAACACAAATATCATCAAATATAAAAGCATCTATACATATTTAATACCTGGTTGATTGGCTTGAGTGCATAATAAACATTATATATTAAGGGCTTGTATTGGCAAGAATCTGGTGATACTATATGTATCACAAAATAGAGGTAACGACACAGTATATTGTGATACGATAAACAAAGCGATAAGTTGTGATTTTTTTTTACTACTATTTAATGCTAAGAAAACTGTCCCAGCCTAGTAAACACCCAAAGCTGCTCCATACATTAAGACAACTCACTGAATAACAGGGGTCTATATTTCAATGCAGAATCAATAAGAACACTATTCATGTACAAAATAAAAAAAATTCATTAAAATCTGCCTCATGACTAAAGATCTTCATAAAAAATTAGTTTTGAATATCAATATAATATAGTTACACAAAATATTGCAATATTTCAATGTATTGCTATTTTCTTACACCTCTATGTTATATAAATAAAATCTTATATAAAAGGAAAAGCGATTAACAGACTATTAACAGTCATGTATGTTTACCTGCGGAACAGCTTGACATCGGCTTGATTGTTTGTGATGGTGGACCACTGGTTGACTAGTGGGATGGAAAGATCTTTAACCAGATGAGAGGAATCACATGGTGTGAGGGTAGAGCTGGTGAATAAACAAAGTAATAATTATTCATTTCAGAAGGAGGCTTCTCATCTCTAAATCTCCTTATGAGCAGTTTGTCATAAAAAGATCCACTTTTCATTATATACAGTACAAAGAGATCCACACTATCAGTGTTTGTTAAAGTAGAAAAAATGAAGTAAATCCAGAGTTCGTGCTTCCTCACAGTTGTGCCTGCAGCTCTAGGATGATGGCCTCAAGCTCTTTTTTCTCCTGCTGGCCCTGCACCGTCAGCTCCTCCACCTTTGCTCTCAGACGCTTGTTCTCCGTCTCTACATTCTTCAGCTGAGACTCCCGCAAGCGCACCAGCTCCTCCAAATAACCCTGGGCAGCAGACACATATTTACACCAGGGAATCTGTGAAGAAATTATTAGGGAAGAGCTGCGAGTACAAGTTCCTGGGAGTCACCTTCTGGGCGTAGACAATCTTAAACCTTTGCTCCATCTTGCGACATTTGTTGCTCCAGCTCTCCTCGTCTGTCACCAAAGGGATGTAAGGATGCTCGGGGACGCTCTCCTCGCTGTTGCTGCTGTCAACGCTGCGGCGGTCCTCCTCATCACTAAGGTAGTCATAGCTACACAGCAGAGACAGGAGTGTTGTGTCGCTAAACATCCTGCACATACACACACGTGGTGCTCAGCACAGATGAACTAGATCAGGTGGATTGGCCTCACCTCTGAGTGAACTTCAGGTAGGGTGTGTAGTCAATCACAGCCGGAGACTTCCCATCAAGAGTTTCACCTTTCAAACAAAAACTGCACCGATGTTCCTTTATTAGAGTTTTCATGTCATTAATTCAGTTGGTTTGTTTATTATACACACCTTAGAAAAATTCAATTATACACAAATTATTCAAAATAAAAACACAAAAAGTAGATGTTACAGTGATATAACATGAATATAGGACAATTATTGGTTGATTCATGTTCAGACACTTATTTTGTGTTTTTTGTGGTTAATCACCTCGCCAGAAAACAGCGTGTTATGCAGTAAAAACGGCACACACTGAAAACGTTCAGACATTTACAAAAAGTGGAATCAAGATCACCTGTAAAGGTTTTTATGAATTTTAGGTGCATTCTGACATCATACAATACAGGTAAATACAATTCAGGCTTAAAACTAAACAACAGGTCTGAGAAGGTTCGACAACCATTGTTTCATTGTGTGTTTTTTTTTAACAAGCCTGACTCTGTGTATGTTTTTGTATTTTGATATAGTGTCTTTATATCAGTCTCTGCAGAGCGAAAGTTCACCTGAAGTCAATGGCGCTCAGTCCAATCAGCATGCCTGTTAGGACAGTGGCTTCTTCTCTCAGCATAATGGCTCCCTCATCATAGAATCTCCTGTCAAATGATCATTTATCAACTTCTGGATATCATAATGGAAGAAATATATTTATGGTTGGACAAAAATAATAACAAAAAACAGTGTGAGAGTTTGGTGAAGAAAAGCTGCAGCTGGATTGCTCAAAATCTAAAATGTTTTACATCTGAAAAACATCTGACCTGGTTGTTCTGGTGTCTCTCAGAGCAGTGGACACATATTCAGACAAGCGTTTCTCCATCAGCGCCACTCTAATCCACGCCCGACCCTGTAGGCCGACAGCAGAAGTCAGCGTGAACAGAAGGGCCTCTCTCACACTCACCCACCCACACACACAGTTGTGCATACAAATGATTCTTGCCTTGGCTCGTGACGTGCTGATGTTCTCTATGTTTTCAATGCTGGCAATGCAGTTGTTCTGCACCTTGCTGCACGCCAGCCGAATATATTCCCAGAAACTGCGCTGGCCGTCTGAGCTGAACCAGCTTCCAGATCCTGATTCAAGAGTAAAACACAGTAGTGAATAATGCCAAATGCCAAACCGTTGTGCACAACCACACAGTCCAGCTGACCGTGACCAATTTTACAGTGACTGTAGCAACCAGTACCAGTACCAGCTGGTAACATAGTAACTTGCTAATAAATGTCATAATTTTTTAGCAACCATATGTGTTTGATTTAATTGATTAGATATGTCTGCTATTTAATTTGTGTATTATTTTTTAATATTCTGAATTCTGGAATGATTTATGGATTATTGTGAGGAAACATTTCATCTGGTGACTGAAGCAGTTTTGTGGACACACCTTGTTAACTGGGAAGCGTGGAGTTCGTCATGTCTGGGGAGATAGACAGGTTTTTTTCTTTCGGTTTGCCAAAGTGTTAGGTGGCGCGACATTTGGAGTACTATATTGTTTACCTTTTTCAATTACTTTCATTAGCTTGTGTTAACTTAAATCATATAGTTTTTGTTTACTATGTTTTAGTTTATGTCTGTTTTCTGATTTTATAAATGGAAAATAAATATTTTTTTTCTAAACCTGTTCTTTTTGGAAATGCATATCCAAATCTTCTGCTGTCTACACTGAAACAGCCATTAATTAAGGTAGGAATGGCCTGAGTGGATGCAGGGCTGGCTCGTGGGCGGGGTGACTGGGATCCATGCTTCAGTCTGACTGCTGATCACCTGGTCTCGGGGTCCTCCTGGCCTGCCTCCGACCTTTCTGACAGCGAGACCACGTTAGCATGATCACTTTTCTGCGAAAATTTTCACTTAATTTTCACATAGTCACCGAGTTATAATGTAGGTTTACTTACTAATGACCTTCTTCAGCTCATTTTGCTTGTGTGGTTCTGGTAAAATCTGGAACAAACAGTTCATTTTTAGATTATATATGTCTGGTGCTCCTGACAGTTGTAGACTTTGTCTTCCAGCAGAGGTACCATATGATGCTTTGTGTTGGGTTTTAATTAGGTGTTGTAGGTCATGCAGAAGCTGTGGCTTGGTTGTTTTGTTTTCTATGCGGTGTATTTCTCTGGTTCATGTTTACTTCTTTTGTGTTCTTTTTCTGTCTTTTTTTCCTATATTCTCTGGTCAAGCAAACTTATGAAAAGTCTTTAACACAAAGATTTATTCTAAATAAACAACACATCAGAATATCAAGGGGACATTTATGAAGTTTCTTTTGACTAAGAAAAATTGTCCATCAAAAAACAGCCCACTGACTGTCATCTTGTTTTACTGTTGGATAAAACAATTATTTTAAAAAAGGTAGAAATGGCCGGTACGATAAAAACTTGCTAATAAAACTCATGATTTTGACAATTTCTTAATTTAATACTGTCAGTAATGTGATAATTTCCCAATAATATCATGAAGCCAATAATGTTATATGTTATTATGCTATTGGTTTCTTCATTAGGTTAGCATGAAAAAAATCCTTAACATTTTTTATTACATCTAAAAAAGGCCAAAATCACTGCATTGGTTGCTAAAGTGATTAGAGAGTCATGCCCTATCTATTTAATTGTAAATGTACACATTTTGACCAGTGTGCAGCTTTCTGTTCAAGTTTGGTCACAAATATCCATTAGCTTTTTAACATAAACAGTCAGGTGAACTTATTTGTCCTGTTTTATGTTACCTGCAGTGTTACCTTTGAAGCGGTGGCTGAGGATGTGCTCTAAAATAGCAGCAAAGTTAATGAACTCTTCGGATGAGTCATCTATGGGCTCTGCTGTGTACTTTTCAAGGAGAGTCTTCACAGAGAATCTGAAACAGAAGCACACAAACCAAGAGGAATGAGTAAAATCCTTATACGCCATAAGGGAAGAAATATAGCTTCACGTGTTTAAGACTTTCAGTTGCTTTTGTGCAGCACATCCCATGCAGCTGTGTACTGTACTGTACCGAAGCAAACAAATGTACTACTGTATTTAAACAACAGCAGGGAGGGTTTTTTTTTCTTTTTTTTTGGGAACCGCGCCATCTTATCATACTGAGGTCACCTCAATTGTCTTGTATACAACACAAAGCTCCCCCTTCAGTGCTCTGGCAGTGTTATCATGAAAACAACACAATTAACCCCCTGTCTTTTCAGTCTTTGTGCATGCTGTGCTTCCAGGTCCTTTTGGGTCTTGTCTCTGAGGGACCGACCAGCATCAAAGAATGATCAAATAATTCCCTCCCCCTTATCTATACATTGTGATCTGATGTATTTAGGGAAGTTGCTGCAGCTTTAGTTTGGCTTTTGAGCTCACAGGCATCACCCTTCTGCATCACAGAAGGACTGCTATGCAGCGCGCATGCTGAGAGCTGGCATCCAGGCACAGGCTCGGGCTGACTGCCTCCGCTTTGATGGGCAACACTAGCATCACAGAGGGCAAGACTGCCCTGGCAGTGGGAAACACCTCCATAGCCAGGGGAAAGACTACCGTCTCCTTAGGCAACTCCTCCATCTTCAGGGGAGTGACCACCACCTCCATGGGAGACTCTACCATCCAAAGGCAAAAGACGACTGTGGCTCTTGGACGGGCCAGCTTCAGCCGAGGAACCACTACCACCTCCTTCCGCAAAGCCTTGATGTCTAAGCGCAGGAACACCTAGATGGAAGGAACCCCGGAAGCAAGGGCTAAGACACCCAAACCAACCAAGCAGTCCAAAAAAGACTCTAACAATGAATGGAAAACTACATTCTCGTCAAGCAAGACCTCCTTCACCAAAGGCAGGGTTTCAATCCTGAGGACTAAGTACATTATCTCCTGGGGTAAATACTCAATCTCCTGGAGAAGAACCACCGTAACTTTGGGCAACACCAGCGTAGCAGTGGCCAAAACCTCTGTGACACGAGGAGAGACAACAAGCTCTCTCATCACTCTGACCTTCAGCCATGGGACCAAGTCTGTGTCTGTGGTCAAAACCACCCTTGTTAGAGGCACAGAAACGCACAGCAACATCTACTGGAATTTTCACAATTGATTCCCGCACACATTTAAAAAACCATGGATATGTCCATGTGGTCTGTTGTAGAAGGTCAGTAGTCAGTAAAAATGAGCTGCTGTGTTTGTGATCAATGTTTATTGGATATTTCAAGAAAGTATTTAATCATCTGAAATATGCTTGTGCAAAATAAAGAAGTTGGATCCTGAAAAATTAATAAAAAGGTGCAAAATAACTTGCAGATCTAATGGGTTTGCAAGTAGACACAAGCCCTGCTGAGCATGTAATGCAAATGTGACAGTGATGAGATGAGGCTTTATGGTATGTTGGCTTAACAGGGAGGGGAAGTGTGACCAGAAGAGTGACACGTATGTAGAAAAAGGAGAGCATGTGTGGTTTTCATCAACACTACTCTGTTGTACTGTATGTCCGTCAACGCGTCCACATCGCTGGTTAAATGTAGGAGTTTTGTGCATGACGATAAATCCTCCTGCATTTCCATAACTATGCCAACATGCGTTCGATGGCAAACCCTTTGTTCGACAAAACTGTAAAAGTTAATTGATGTAACAGTGCCTATAAAGGTAACATGTCTAAACATTGCTTTGCTTGATTGTTTTGTGCGCAGATATCAATATTTTTATGACACAATATAAGATTTTGCTTAAATGGAAGAAACTAAATGGTTGATGTTTGAGGAGTTGGCAAGGATACAGGAAGAGGTGCAGCAAGTGAAGGAACCACACCCGTATGTCAAATGGAAAAGATGCAATAGGCATAGGAGAGGCACAATCAAAGCCTTAAATTCATGTGAAGAATGGGAACTCATCTAGTCTTCAATCTGTGGAGACTGAAAGGGTACATATGGTGCATACAGCTGTATGCAGAGGGGATGTCTTACAATCAGAGGCTATAGGGAACAATGGTTCAGAAGAAAGTGATGTCACCATAGACTGTCCTCTTTGCAACAATGTGTCCTTCAATCGTTCGGTGTCGTCGTGGAGATGGGACAATCGCTCCACTGTCCAAGTCCCCCCAGATAGGCCACCTACGGCTGCCTCTGTCCATTCACAGCACACATGGGTGGTATGTGGCCTTCCAAAGCCCACATAGACCAGCTCAACGAAGGCATTATGTGACACAGGGGTCGCACTATCCATGCTTAGCATTCTGGTCGGCTCTGGATCCCAGCTGATGTTACTATTAACCCTGAGGGCTTGCAGAGCAGGGTGTGCTGCATGAGTGTGCGATGCTTTGCGTCGAGTGAGTCCCGAACCCTGCTGCTGAATCTGGGTGTGGAAGACGAGCTTCTCCTCAATGGGCAACACCAGTTTCACCGAGGGGAAGACAGCTTTAACGCTGGGCAACACCACCATAAAGAGGGGGAAGACCAAGCTTGCCATGGGGAACTCCTCTATCACCCGGGGAAGAAGCACAACATCTCTGGGGTCCTCCACTATCACCAGTGGGAAGACCAAGATCTCCTTAGGTGGCGCCTCCTTCAGCAGAGGCACCACAACCACCTCTGTTCGGAAAGCCTTCTTCCCCAAACGCAAGACGCTCTAGATACGAGGGGACCACTTCATGGGGTGGGGGAACAAAATGTCAAAGGAAAACAGCATCACAACAGAGAACGTTTGGACACCACTACAGCATCTGCACAGGGTCAATTCCAACTGAGGGCAATAACTGGATTAAATTTACTTTTGCAACTTTGACTTTGTTTGTGCCGGATTTATCAAGGAAACAGGTTAGTAGCCTCTAAATTCTGTCTGATAACTTTTCGTAGTAAGGCAGTGCATTAGATGTCTAGAGATGCTGATATATCTTTAAAATGGCCACTGCTTCACAGTGAGCCAAAGATTAAACTGGGAAGTGATGCCAGTATGTACAAATATTGCACGTCACAGCAGGGGCTCTTTTTTATTTGTCAGCTCCCCCCCCCAAAACAAATGTGAATCAGGCTGCAGATGCTTGGTTGACACGACAGGAAGAATCCCATCTTAAATTAAGCGTAGAAGGGAAGAATTTGCTTTTCTGACTAAGATCTAAAATCAGCAATGGAGAAAAGGGAAAAATATCTTCCATCGAAACCGTTTCTATATTCTCTGAAAGAAAAATGCCTGAAATGAGGAAACTCCTCATTATGCACAGCGCTGAGATCCTGGAAAACCACAAGGGAACTGCTGATTAATGGCAAAGCTACCCTTCTGGGGATGTGATCTCATTTTAAGTCATAACAGAAGAAAATGTGCATAATCAGGCCGGCATGGCCTGATAATGTATCAGCAAAGTTATCTTAAAAGAAAGATTGCATCAGATGGTTGTAAATTAACGGAGATTGTTTGATCTGAAGAGGAATGGCTGGTATGCCTCAAATGCAAATACATGGAGTGGAAAAGCAACATGCTCTTGGTACGATTTGGCACTGAAAAACAACTGCAAAGCCTCCTGACAAGCTTCTTTTGTGCCCCCTCTCGTTCAGCGTGGATCTCTGCCAAGCCCACTCAACTCTCTTTAAATGCCCTCTTGTTCTCCTTTCTCACCACGCTACTGTACTTACACAATTGTGTTAACGTTGCAGCACCGCACAGGATACCCAGAAACTGCATTAATCTTCAGTGACACCTAACCCAAACACACGAGACCCAATAACAACTCTTAGCTTTTTTTTCATCTCATAAAAGTCTCCCTGACTCCTTTTTCTTTTTCTCTCCTCTTATCTTTGTCTCTCTCTTCAGTCTTGACAGGATCAGATGACACGGGTGAACTCCTCACTGGCGGCAGCATTGTGCAACACCAGCCAGTACTGAACTGTCGGGGGAGACGTTCTGTCCTGCACTGGACTGGGAAAAAAAATTCATGAGAAAAAAAAAAATCCATTAAACATCAAAGATATGCATCTTAGTTTGGCCCACATCCAAAAGTTGTAGCAAGTATCGCAGGATGTCTCTCTCTTTCACCGATCCCCTCTGTAAACAAGTGTTCAAGCAAAGTGTTTAATGGCCGGTGGAGGTGTTGTGGGACCAGGGTGTCAGTTGAACAGTAAGGATGTTTGGCTGTGAAGCTGAGTGTAAATCAGATCTTTTGTATATGATAGCAGGGTTAATTAACTGGGTGTCACACTTATTTTAAAGGTGAGAGAGAAAGCTCTTCAGCTGATAACTGGTGTCGGGAAACCTCTGCTGTATTTTCAGATTCTTGATGGTGACAGTAAGAAAATGTTTCGGTGCAGAAATTATCTAAAAAAATTCAAAATGCAAAAACAGCTCTATTAAAGCAGAAAAATATCTACACATGCAAATGCTTAGAAAGTTGATGGCACATTTCTTGTTATTTATTTTATATGGAACAAAAGAAAAGGTAAAAAGATGCACAAATGATGCAAAATGAATACTTTACTATGTCTCAGATTAATAATAATTTTAAAAAACAAACAAACAAAGAGCCACCCACTTGCAAAAGCACGTCCAAGAACAGTGAATCTGCATTTGTGTTTACAACAGTACAGAAACAGTACTCTCCTATTGAGCCACGCCCCGGAAAAGCTCAGACCGCAGCCAAGATCCAGCACATCACCCTCCAGTCTTTCCCTCCCTGTTCCCTTTTTGTTTACAGGAAGTAGCTGAAAGGATAACACTTTAAATTAGACCTGTCTCATTAATCCTATCTATTCTTTCTCAGGTTCACCATGTCCACAGCAGCAGTCACGGACAACGGCATGAGAAAAAAAGCTCCATTTTACACATAGCATGACATGAGTCGTGTAAAGATGCACAAGGTTATTTGCTAACTAATCATCCCTCAAATCAGAACTCAGATTAAGTTCAAGCGGGAGTGGCATAAAAATGAGCATTTACTGCAGAAAGCTTTAGCCGAACCATGGTGAGAGCCTGTTGCTAGTGGCAACCATGAACAGATACAGAACATTATGACAAAGCTGTCACTTTGGTTAAATGAAACATCACACAGTCATTTCATAACCATTCAAATTAAAATGTTCAGACTTTGAGATTCCATTTGATTAAAGAAATAAAACATATAAAATCAGTTTTACTCTCAACTTTCAAGCTTACACTTAGTTTTGGCTCAAAAAACCAAAACATTTGGATTCATTCATTATAAAGTTTAAGGTTATCACCTGACTTTATTATCAATGTTATTTTTCTCTCTTATCTGGATTTTAGTCTAATTTATCATGAGATTACTTCATTATAAATCATTTAAGACCCTGATCCCGGCTTTGTGCAGGAACTGTTCCCTAAAATGATGCATGTTTTATCAGAATTTCCTTCATATTATACATGTGCCTTTTGCTGTACACATATCTGTAATGGGTTCTGCTATGTGCACCACTGCAAACATGGCACTGACATACTGCAGAGATTAGCCAAGTTATTGTGCCTGGTTCCAGTGACCCAAATCATCGCAAATCCAGTGCAGAACTTTTAAAGATTGATTTCATCAGTAATCACGGAACCAAGAAACCCTAAAGAAAAACATGTGAACTTTTTGACTCTAAAATGAACAGAAACAGTACATTTTCTCAATAAAAAAAACATTGTTAAGAATTGAAAATGTTAATCTCTGTGTGTGCTCATTATGTTAAACAGGTATGTTTTTACAGCAAAGGAAAAATTGTCAAACTTTATACACATACGCATATATGTGTTAGAGTACATAACAGCTTAGCCTGGTGTACTAATTAAGCACTAACATCACTTGGCTACTGCAGCCAGGCAGAAACTCATACGTGTTGAAATATCTGTGTCTAAAGTCAAGAGCCTGGATCCTGGACTCTGCAACAACACAAGGCCCGGCCGGCTTTACTCAGCCAGAGGGGCACTGTCGATTCAGGATCTCTCCCCACTCAATCCGAATGATCACACAACAACCTATTGCTACTTGAATCAACTCTGATCAGACTGGAAGATCAACATAAAGAGTCAGAAGCGATAAATAAGGAGATCAGGCAGCGACACAGACACGCCTGGAAGAAAATCCCCTTAAAGTGAAGCTAATCAGTGTCATAAGTAAAAGGAAAGAAGCTGTGTAGTGAGCGTTACTGATAGAAAGCTGGTTGACATTTATTTTTGTCTCGTCCGGTTTGTTTGTCGTTAAAATGCTTAAATGATTACATGTGCCACTGCACGGTCAGGAAAAAAGTGCAAAAAACTGTGTTTTTGTGTTCCAGCTAATCTTTCTATGCGTCCAATGTGAGAACTTTTATTTCTTTGCTAAATGCTCTGCTTCATGTTGTGTATTTTGACTTTCTGTACATGTAAGACAGGACCTTGGACAGAAAGGAACTGGAATAAAAATGGTTGACTGTGTGTATACCAGAGCATTTGGGCTTTTTTTCCACCTGGTTTTAGCTTTACATTATTCCCTGTAAGACATATAAATGTCAGAACATCCAATAAATAAATAGATGAGTTATGAGCATGAATGTTAGTAATGTGAACATGTTTTAGTGTAAAGCAGGAATTTTCCAACAAGTGACTTATGATAAACAAGATGCAACACTATAGTGCATTATGAAGTTTATAAATCTGTCAAATAGCATTTTAAACAATACTTATTATTTAAAGGGGAGATATAGTCGGATAGTGGTTTATCAGAGCAATGTAAAGGATGTACATCACAGTCCATGTCTACAGACTGGAAGAAGGAAGACGGAGGACTAATGATGCGGGGAGGAGTCCTTGCAGTTTCCAATGCCCTTGTCCCATTCAGCCACTCCTCCCTAAAACCTGCTTGTTTTAAATCTGCTCAGCATTGTGTTGACATCATTACCCACTGAGATGATGATATAATTTGAAGCTGCGTTTGCAATAAAATACATTAGACTGGACATAAACCTGGCTGTAGGACAGATTAGAAATTAGCGGCAAATATGAACCCTTTGAATCCCTGTTTCAGCCAGCTTCAAGCAGAGAATTAAGCTTGTTATAGGCAACTCATTTCTATTGTCCAAAACAGGGTGTGATGGCAGGGGTATGTGAAGGTGAAAACGCACCTGCCTCTTCTCCATCTCTTGCATTTCTAGAAATATGTCAATCCATGTATTTCCTCACAACACTAATTTCTGGGGTGGATGTGTTAAATAGGTTGGAATCCTTCATGTCAACTACAAAGCATGCAGTGACAGGTATTGATCAATAAACAGTAGGTCGGTGGGGCTCGTGATGGAGCTATACCTGCAAACCGTGATGAGGTTTTTTCGCTCCACCGCGACGCTCCGAGCAGACGCCTTCTTCGATGTCAGACCCATAGCCATTGCTGTCTGAATGCAGCCCGACTCCATCCAGCGGCGGCCCCGGGGCCTCTTTTTGAACCGTGCCCAGGCCAGGACCTCTCCCCTAGCGGGCCCTACGACCTACCACCAGCCGCTGTCCTCTGCTGGAGCTACAGACACCGCAGCGGCTGATAGAGGACAGGGTAGAAGGGTAGAAGCGACCTGTGTAAAGACAGACACGGCTACATGGTGAACATCCGGTTGGAACTTTCAAAATTAAAGTGTTTAGACTTTATTTGTGCTTTAGTATGGCGACAGTATTTTACGAGTAGTTCCAAGTTTCCGGTTTTATTCAATGAATACAAAATATTTGACAACAAGCGGCGACGATGTCTGCATCATCACACTAAATAGTCGTTTAAGAGTTTATTAAATATGATTAAAAAAAGAATCATAATTTCATATAATGTGTGAGATATTTCATAACATGATAACGCGTATAATTATATTATATTTTTAAACTGATATAGCCAGGAAAAGTAATCTTGAAGGCCTTGAAGCACATTTGTCTTTCGACTTGCGTTTTTTTATCAAACAGAATTTATATTGATATACCTACATATTCCGCGTCCAAAATTATAGCAAGCCCAAAAAATTAATTATATTTTTTCATGTTATTAATTTGTTATTTATCATTATAAAAAGGTGCACATGACTATATAGTTTTAAAATCGGTAATAAAAATAAGAAAATGAACTGTCTTGACCAAGTCTTCCTGTGTGGTGTATGATGATTCACAACAAATAAACCGAGAACTATAGTTTAGTTTTCATGTTCCTTGTGTTGTTTTCTGGTGTCCTAAACTCACATAAGGTCTAAATATAATTTGCCTGTCATCTGTTTGGAAATATTTTGAAATTACATTGTAGGCTATTATCATAAACAAAAAGTAACAGAAAAACTTACAAGTCTGTTTTGTTTGCCTGTTCATACCTGTTCATTTAAAAGCTCTGGTGTCTTCTGGTGCTCTCCAATCTAAACCACTTGCTCTTCAGAATATTTCCAATAAACTGATCACTTGCTTTAACGATTTTCTAAAAAATTTTGACTAGAATTAATTTCATAGGGGCATCTTGTTTTTTCTAAATGGCCAGTAGAGCGATTCAGTGTGGTTTCACTCCGGAACGGCAGAGGGCGCTGTGGTGACCCCGGATATTTACTATTTACACATTGTTGGTAAAGATGGCGGAACCAGAGGAAACAAAACCTGCGTCTTGTACTTTCTTGTTTAAAAAATCAACTAAAAAATTTTCTGGGCGAAAAAGGAAAGCAAGCGACAGTGATAAAGGTGATCAATTTTCACTGTCTTAACATTTATGCTATTTTAAAATACGTAAATATTAGTTTCAGTATAACGTCGGTCCTTGTCGACCAGTAATGAAACACAAACTAAAAATGTATGTTTCAGTGATAATCCTTTAAACAATAGCACTATTTTGCTGCTAACATTAGCCTTACTGTGTAATTCTTCATACTAAAAGTTTTAGTCACGCAAATAAACTGAGTTTAGTATTTTACATACAGGTTTGTGCTGCTTCTAGGGTTGGACTGTTTTTAAAGATGCTTTCATGCAGCCTGTATTTTCTGTCCTCCAAATTTATGTAGTAAATCTCATAATAAGGGAAACCACGGTGCCCTACATGAGTTTAGCCTTAAATACCAAGGCTGGTAAACTTAAAAGTTGCACTTGTTCCTTTGCAAGATGATAACAGTGAGGAGGACCAAAGCGCCGTGGTCAGAAGAGGAAAGAAAGATGGTCGAGTCAACCCCATGATTCAGAAGGTACAAGGACAACTGCAGGAATAACTCATCTAATGAAACAACAAGACAAATATAAATCTGTTTAATCGTTTTCAGACAAAAAAGGTGGAAAAAGATGCTGTGTCCTCCAGTGAAAGTGAGGATGACAAAGACGACAAAAAGGTCACAGTTGCTTACAAGTCTACACGGTCAGCTGTAAGTGGAGGTTTGCTTTGACACACTTTACTCATTGAGACACAGGTTTTGATACCAGTGTTGGATTAACATGTAAAAATAATTTGTCTTTTATCCAAAGTTAATATTAAAGTACTTATAAAGGTACTCAAACTCATCCTGTCTGACAGGGCTGCTCAGTGGGTACAACCTACCTATTTTAATTTGGATCATTGTTCTTTTTGTTAGTGCTCTGATGATTGTTTGACAGATGCTGCATCATTTCCCACTATAGAGGCAAATTACGTGCATATTAGTTAAAACATATTTTCTGTTGTTAATCTGTGTTACACAAAGAAACCAGAGGGACCTGAAGACATGGGTGCAACTGCTACATATCAACTGGACACTGAAAGAGACAAGGATGCTCAGGCCATTTTTGAGAGGAGTCAGAAAATTCAGGAGGTAGGAGTTAATCTATTTTTGTTTAAGAATTAATATTTTTTTTTCTATTCATAGATTGATGTTTTATTTTTTTGTACTTCATGTGTAAACAAACATTTCCTACATGAATGAGAAATTAAGTTCTCATAATAATCAGACAAGTTTGCATTTACTTATTTTGTAATGTGTTTTGATAGGAGATAACAGGAAAAGAAGATGATAAAATCTACCGTGGCATCAACAACTACCAAAAATTCATCAAGCCTAAGGATACCACCATGGGCAATGCCTCCTCTGGCATGGTCAGGTAAGTCAAGGCATATTTAACACATGAAGTTAGAAGACATCAGTTGTGGATGCTGAAATATTTCTGTTTAATTTCTCTCTTTTTTAAACAGAAAAGGACCAATCAGAGCCCCTGAACACCTGAGAGCCACGGTCAGGTGGGATTACCAGCCAGATATCTGCAAAGACTATAAAGAGACTGGTTTCTGTGGCTTTGGAGGTGAATATGCAGTTTGGATATTAATAGTATGCATAATTTATGGAATACTTATTTAGATAATTCAACTGTTTTTTGTTTCTTTCTCCTAATATTAGACAGTTGTAAGTTCCTTCATGACAGATCAGACTACAAACATGGCTGGCAGATTGAAAGGGAACTAGAGGAGGGCAGGTATGGAGCAAATGGTGAGTTGATGAGGTGGTTGCAAGATTTTTTTTTTCTTTGCTTAAATGAGCATTTTTAAGTATGCAGCAATTGTCCCCAGATGATGAAAACTATGAGGTGAGCAGTGATGAGGAAGATTTGCCTTTCAAGTGTTTCATCTGCAGGGATTCCTTTAAGAATCCCATCATCACAAAGTAAGTTCACAGGTTCCCTTTTCATTGTATATTACCAGTTACAACGTATTCAAGTGGCAGATGTTTTCCAGGTGCAGGCACTATTTTTGTGAGACCTGTGCCCTTCAGCACTATCGCAAATCTAAGCGCTGCTATGTGTGCAACACTCAAACCAATGGCGTCTTCAACCCTGCTAAAGGTAGGTGTGGTTTAGGAAAAAATAAGAGAGGCTGGTAGAAATTGATGTGAATAATGCAACGTTTGTTTAAAATTGTTTTTATTTTTGTACTTTTTGTTTCAGAGTTGATGGCTAAGATGGAGAAGCTTAATGCTGCATCCGAACAACCACCATCTGATGAAGAAAATTAGATCCTAAATCTTTCCAACCCTTCCCTTATGTGTTTGTCTATGTAAATTTATTAAGAAAATTTTCTAGAAGACTTATCAGCATTTGGTGTCATCAGCTTACAACAGCAAAGCTCAGTCAAGTTTATCATACGGTCAAATTTTATATTAGCAATATTTTACCCTCTGAAATCAACATGCAGACACAACAAGCGGCAGTAAAACAAACATTCATTGTTTAACACACAGAATCATTTCATGAAAAATGCTCATTTCTAGATTTTGAGGGTTAACAGTCTTAGCCTCGATGCAACAAAAGTGGTTAAAACTGAAGCATAAAGATGTCATTTATACTTTAATACAGGCAGAAATTTAAGAAACACGTCAACAAGGTCATTAAGTTGACCTTCAGGACAAAAAAGAAACCTTCAATCTGGTGTGTAGGCCAAACCGAGGCTGCTCTAAGGACCCTGCACCCTAATTGTGGTCTCAGAGCAGGAGGGCCATATCACATATCCATGTTCACAAGAGGTAGTGTTCCCTCTGACTATTTAGTAGCAGCTTATCAATAATTTTCAATACCAGGTTGAGGCTACAGCTACTTCCACAGACCTAAAGTTGTGTTTTTGCTTGTAGCATACAATCAATAAACAGGCATGGTAATGTGTGAGAAAGTGAGGCCATCAGAGCAGTGCAAACATTTGTTCTTGTGTAAAGAAAAAAAGCATGAGCGAGATATCAGAAAGAGGAAATGCTGGCTTTTCATCTTTAGGAACAACAACTCCTCTCAGTCTGATATTTACAGCCCCCCCACCCACCCAGAGGATCATAACAAAAACAAAAGCCATCGTGTCTGCTCAGGTTTTCTGTACAGTCCTATGCTTGTCTCCCACACTGAGTCCTCCACTGTCAGAAGTCCCAGTCGTCCACGTCCAGGTGACTCAGACCAGACTCCAAACTTGCCAGTCCAGAAGGAGAGTCTAGAGGTTGGGAGCCTTCAAAGCAAGTGATGGGTGACACGGGTCGCAACAGCTCAGGCAGTGCCTCTGATGGTCGCCGTTTTATCTGAAAAAGCAAAAATGTTGAGACATATTATTGTTCCGTCCGATTAGCGGAAAAAAAATCCTTTCTATATATATTGGATCATTTTCATGATTAGAAATAGTGGTACCATAGTAGCTAGAATTTGTGGCCCTCAAGACACTGCTCTTCAAAAAACAGCTTGCAAATCTTTTAAACCAAACTAGTTGTTTAAATGTATATTTTTATGTTTCTAAAGCGACAGAAACAAATGGTTTATGAAAGAGAAAAATCTGATTAATCCTGGAATCTGAACACACCTGTTTGATGAAGGGATGGCCAATGAGAGTGGAGGCAGACGGTCTGGAATAAAAAATTGCACCGATTTTAGCCTTAATAGTTTCAAAAGGCATTTTCAGCATGATATCAAAACAGGATGGTGAATTTGTCCAACCTTTTTTCTGGGTCACGCTGTAGACACAGCTCAACAAAGTTGTGGAATTGTGGAGAGAATGTCCGATTATATGGGTGTCCTCCAGACGATGAGGCATGCTCTCGGACCCCTGCTGGTCCTGGACCCTCACAGATCCCAGAGTCGGCACCAGAGCGGGATGGCTTCAGGGACAGCTCCTCCGGGGGAATAGTGGTGGTATCCAACAAACATGGCACTGTACCATTTAGCTTCTCGAGCAGCATCTGGAAAAATGAACTATAAGTGTCAATCTTGTGATTTTAGATCAGAGCTACAATGACCGCGTTCAGTTTGCAAACTCAACTTTCGCCCAACAATCTTTTCAAAAGTCAAAATGAAAACACTAGTTAGTTTAGTTTATACTACCATTACATCAAATTCATTTCTACATATTAATCTGTATAAGATATGACAATAAAAAACTGCCAGAATAAGGGTGGGTTTCTGCTGACCTGAGTAGCTGGCATATCTTTAAAGGGTACGTGTCCATTGGCCAATTCACAGGCTGTGATGCCAAGACTATAGATGTCTGATCGAGAGTCATAACCCTGCAAATTCTGAGAAAAACAAAAATATTAGTCAACTATCCAGCTTATTGTCTTATAATTTTCATACTAATGTTTTTTTTACAACAGCACTACCAAATTTGCCCTAAAAGGGACAGAGAGCAGACAGCACTGTGTCATGCCCAGTACCTGCTGCAGTACTTCAGGGCTAAGCCAAGGCAACACCTTCACACTGTACTGGGGGAAGTCATGGACCACTTTCGCTCTCTGACCATGACGGATAAGACTGAAGATACTTCGCAGACCCGACATGCAGACCTGTCCATCTGCAGATATCAAGACATGGCTGGCCTTCACACTCCTACATGATCAAAATAGTTAAGACAACAAATATCTTATCAAATAATTATATTTTCGATCTTAGAGGAATAAATCGTGGCATCAAAGTACTCGAACATTTGACCACTATTAAAAGTAGAAATATCTAGAAGGAAAAGTTCATTTAAGTAACACATACAATCTTGATAAGACATATAATACAGCTATTTAGACTGATAATTTCTCTTTTTTGGTTGTGTTTGTATATATTATATATATAGTTATCAAAATTGTTGTTTTGATCAAGTTTAGTTATCTTATGTAAAACAGAGTGGCAAGACATTTGGGATGGTTTTTGTTTGCTATGAAAGGTGCAAAACACACTGAAAAAGGGCTCATATCTCTAATGAAAACCATTTCAGACTCATGTAGAGCAGATTATCTTACCGGTGCACATATCCCATGTGGTGGATGTATTCAAGAGCTTTCAGCATGCCAAGCAAAATGTATGCAATGGTCAGCTCACTCATACCATCTGCAAAATGTGTGCAGATGAGATCTCTTGCTGATCCTGTAAGATTAAACACACATAATAGTGAGACAAATCAATCTTATGATCACACAGGCTGCTTTACACTGTTAACATCTTTTATAATAATACAAGTTTCGAGTGTCAGTTCAAATAATTTCTTACCATAAGCCATAAATGGTGTAATGACCCAAAGCTCATTTTCAGCAATGAAGACACTCTTGTAAGGTAGGATACTAGGGTGATGAAACAACTTTGAGACATGTAGTTCACCCTAGTAGGAATAGGGTAAGAAATTTGCCCTTAATATGTCAAGATTGATTACAGGTTATACTGAATATAATTAGTTATAAAAGTGTAGAGCAGTATTGAATAAAGAACACAACACAGACTGAAATGACAATGTGAATGTAACAGAAGAGCTGTGTCAAGAACACATCTGGGAAAGATGATGCTAACCTGCAGGTAGGTAACCATATCATTAGTGCATGACTCCAAATCAATCCGTCGAATGGCAACGTGCTCCCCAGTAGGTCTGTATTGAGCCAAGTTTACCGTCATCAATTCGTCTAAGCCCTTCCCTAAAACACAAATGTAAAGTTTGTTTTAAAGAATATTGTGCTTCTCTGAATATTTATACCAAACAAATGTAGTAAATATACAATACAATACACAGCAGTCTGTTTTATTTAATTTTAAATATTATAAACAATAAAAAATTTGCAAAATTGCACTGCAAACAGGTACGTCAGTTTGACGTTGCTTCTACATACCAATTACAGCAAGTAGCTCATATGAGCTGCTATCAGGCAGGAAGCTGCCCATTGTGTCTCGACGGGGGAGTGACGTCAGGCTCTCCTGACTGTCTTCATGGGCCTGGAAATGAAAAGAGAAAATCGATTGAAGGTTCTGAAACTGGCTTCGTTTTAGACATAGGACAGTAATAAAGAACGTATCACTGACATTTACAAATTCTGAAATTGGAAAACACTAGTAATGTTACCATAATGGTAACCTATAACTTACAAATGAAATATTAAATACAGACATCAAACTGCAATAATTAAGACATAGTTCCCCTTAACATAAAAACTATATGTAGCTCAGTGGCTTCAAACAGTTAATATGCAGTAGCAATATGACACTATGACTTTAGCATGGTTTACATACTGTTTATTTTTTATTTTAATTCTCTGATAACACAATAAAAAATCTGATAAATGCTGAATAAAATTGCACGACTAATGTAGAGTCTATGCTTTCCTTGGCTCAGTTCAAATTTGAGACTTTTAGATCAGAAACACATTGAAAGTAAAGTTCATGTTCTGGTAACAGCAGATTCCTGTGTTTAGACTGTTTCCATGATGACAACAAATAAAGACTTACATTCAGTGTTAAAATACTTGTTTTTCTTTGAGTTTATTCTTAAACTCAGTGACAACTTCTCGATCAGGAGCTCATAACACTGAATATAGCCTCATAGATAAAACCAAACATTGTTCTGTTTGTTAGCAACTCAAAAAAATTTAGGGTTAGCCTGATGCACTTTAAGTACACATTAAGAGTGTGAGGTAAAACATGCTTTGGCAGCCACTGCTTCAGCCTGTTATACCCCTAAACAAATGTGAATAATCTATGTATACAAAAAAAGGCTGCTGCAAACTAGATAGTTAGTTCAACAAGCAACTATGGTGACAATAAAATAAATAGCTGCAAAAATGACATTCAACTGCCAACCAGAACACAGTCTAAGTCTGAACAGAACATGACTTTAGTTCAGAAAGGACCACTGACTTTGTTCAATAAAAGGTTCAAATATATGTTACTCTATGTTAAATATGTTTTTCCATTTGTTAAGCAGAAAAATGTAATCATTAGTTCAGTTTTAGTATCCAAAATAATTCTTGCTCAGTTTTGCACATTTATGCTTTCATCAAACATAAAAGCTTCATTAATTAAGTTTATCCACCGCTTTGAACAGCAAATCAGAGCAATTTATCGCAATGACAGATTGGTGTCTTTTCGACATGCATGGCATGCCGCAAACACAAGGCAGACAGGCATTCGCTGATGTTCCTAATGTTCCTGAAACTGAGCTGTTGGTCTAGTTTATAAGAGGTCTTAAAGGAACATTAAGTCTAATCACATGGGATATAGTTGATGTTAATACTGCCACTGTAATCAGACTTAGAATGGGTTGCTATGAGCTGCAAAAGCATAAAGCAAACTCCATCTATTTACAGACTGAAGTGACACTACTCCAGTTCACCATCAGCTCAACTGCAGACCACCAGCACAAACAGAAAGTGTCACAACACAAAATATATCTAAGCAATGTGTCAGGACTGTTAGTGGTGCTACAAAAACATCCAAATATAAGAGAAGAGCTGTCAGGAACATATTATTTAATAAGAACACAAAGCACTCAGAACTGTTCAAATAGGCTGCATGAGAGATTTATTATTTCTGTCTTTATTCATGTGTGTGTGTGAGACACAAAAAATAATTTCTTCTAAGTGACTTAGACTCTCTAAGCTAGAAGCATATGCAGCATGTATATATAAACTGAACACTCATGCATAAATGTGCGAAGCCTTTAGGTATTGTAGTTTCACTAAATGAAAATCAGTGTGCGCACATACAAATACGTGCATACACGCACATGAACAAAGGCACATGAAGAGTGATGATGCAGTGACACCACACTTACTTTCCTGTGTGAGAATCCCTGAGCTTGCTCTGGGGTAGAAAACCATGTCAATGACATAGAAACACATACACAAAGAAAACAAGAGAAGGATCTGTTTAAAGAAGTTTTTCAACAGGAAAGCACAGCTTCTGGGTGTGACGTTTTACTGTGTCATGTAGTATTAAGTAGTTTTAAATTTGCCCAATTTATCAAGAAAGATCAGCGGCTTAGTCTTTCAGGTGACGAACCACGAGGTGACGGTTTTACCATTAAGGACCCATTAAACAGATGTGCTTCAACATTTTCTTCCACGAGAAAATGAAAAATGCAGTTACCCTGCAGGTTCCTACATAAATCAACTAAGGCAATGGGAAATGAGAACAATCGAAACAGAAATTAAATGCCTGTACAAACATGCAGCGCTGAGCAATGATCTGCACACAACTAAGTAGAAATGAGAGCTTATAAATAAGAAAACAAAATTCACTCCAGAAATTTTCCACGGTAATGTGATTAAAATGCTGATTGAAACATCGTCTTCACAGCCTAATGATTAGGGTGTTCATCACAAAACATCCAATCACATTGTGTCTTCCACCACCTCTGTTGCATTTCATACCCTGTTACTATCAACAACTATATTGTAATAATAACTAGTAACTTATAATAATAATTTACTAATAATAACTTATTACTGACAAATACTGGCAAAAAATGTATATATTTAACCTAGACTGTTTCATTATAAAAGTGTCATGTACTGAATATAACCAACATTTCTTTCTGTTCTTCTTCACCTTGATACAAATTCAAGCCACCCTGTATTCTAACTTACAGAGCGCATAAAGAGATCGGTCAATGTTAATCAACACTGAGGAACCAGACTATTACTATAAAGATATAAATCAGGAAACTAAATGATGACCTCTTTAAAAAACAAAAAAGTCAGTCCGACTAGACATGTCAGTACAGTTGTTTTACTGCGGAACTACTCAGTTTAGTCCTACAAGGGCGGCAATTGAGCCTATGTCTTCTCTATGTATTTTCTATCTATTCCTGTTTCTGCAAACCTGATTAAAATTAAATGCCTCTAACACCCATCAGGTTCTGCATAAACACTCATACTTTGAATCAGCTGTGCTGCAAGGATACATGTAAAACCTACTGGCTTGTAGCCCTCTTGAAATAAACTGCATAACCCTGCTTTACTCTTACATACAGTCAATGGCTCTTACTCCATATAAAAACCATCAAACAATAAGCTAAATCATTTTTTTTTTTTTTTAGAAAACCTTGCCAATTACTCAGAATATGGCTTTCATCATGTCAGTAGCATAACTTTAAAATGCTAAACCGATGGCAAAACTAACCTTCCAACATCAATATATTACCACAAACTTGGATTTGCTTGTTTTTGGTATGTTGGCAAAGTAATTTTAAAAAGGACATTTTCCCATAAATGTATTATTTTCAAGTGGTCATAAAAATTAATTAGTAAGTAATTAAGTGATTTTATTTATGCTGTCCTCTGGCAAAGTATTGACACAAGCAGAAGTAATGAAGCAATAAAGTTTGGGTGGTGGGGGGGGGGGGGGGGGGGGGGGGGGGGGGGGGGGGGGGGGGGGGGGGGGGGGGGGGGGGGGGGGGGG
>JBAMHX010000023.1:20388084-20423545 GCA_037177515.1 Pseudomugil tenellus
GGGGGGGGGGGGGGGGGGGGGGGGGGGGGGGGGGGGGGGGGGGGGGGGGGGGGGGGGGGGGGGGGGGGGGGGGGGGGTGGGGGGGGGGGGGGGGGGGGGGGGGGGGGGGGGGGTGGGGGGGGGGAGGGGGGGGGGGGGGGGGGGGGGGGCGCAGGAGGCCCCCCCCCCCCCCCCCCCCCCCTAGAAGCAAAGCAAAGCTTACATGAGAACCTTATGTTGGGTTCTCATTGTGCTTATGAACAACAGAATGTGTAGCCAGTGACTTGGAAATGCTAAACTCTTTTATTGTACATTTTGTTTTATTCAAGCCTCACCTCCAAATAACTCCAAATCCCGCAGGCTCTCCACACTTAATTTCTCAGATACCCAACGCTGACAGACACAGAGGGTTAATGATAGGCATGAAAAAAAGAGAGATGCAAGCAAGAATAAGCAAAAAGTACAAAATAACATACAATTATTGCTTTTGTTTATAGTGATCAGTGATGACAACCTCAGTTGCAAATGTTTCTTATAATTTGTGTTGAAAAAGGAAAATCATGGGTAGCCTTATCTAATATCTTTTTTTAGGAAACCCAAATTACATTTGGTGGAAACATAAAAAGGAAAACAAGATATTTCGACTAATTCTAGTTATAGGATGCCAGATACTACGTGTAAGATTAGATTTACTCTTAATAAAGGAAACAAGACCTTTCCACCAATGCCAGTAATGTAATACATGTGATAATTGTGGCAAACACTTACAAGAAAAGACATGGGTCCTCTTGAGTTTATCACAAACGATGCCAAAAAAAGTACAGGGTAAATATCTGTGGGAAAAAAAATATCTGAAAGAAAAAACAAATTATGAATAAGATGTCATTTTTGATCCAACAAAACAACTTACATTTTTATTTTCCATTAAAATTATTATTATTATCCATTAAAATTATTATAAATGAATAAGCAGACTTTGTTACCACATATGAAGACTGTTTATACACTAGTGTAAGCTTCTTAGAATTTTTTTTTTTAATTTAGTAAACACCATAGGTAAAAATCAGCAAGCGCCTGTCTACACCACTTAAAATCTAACAAGATAGTTTAAGTAAACACTAAATAGGAGCTCATTTCTACGCTTTGATTAATTCATTCCTGTAGTTCCCTCTCTTGTGATGCTGTTCCAGACCTTAGTGCAACTTGCTATCAAATCAAATCAAACTTTATTACAGAGTCAAGGTCCATATAACAACAAACATGACATTAAAAAAATCAAGTATCTATTCCAGTATCTTCATAATGATGATTTGTATCGAACAGTACTGTATCTGATGTTAGTCAGGTAAAAGATTATCCCATTCTCAGAGGCATTAAGATGACATATAAATTGTTAAAGGAGATTTTTAAAGACAGCTTGAAGTGTATTAACTCAAGCCACAACGAACATTTCCCTTGCACTGCACCATCGAGGTCTCTTCAATAACATTCGCAAAGCATCATTCAGTGTTTGTGTATTTTGTCTAGTCTTTAACAAGGGAAACTATCTGGCTGTGATTACACCATTTCTAGAACTTAAAACCACTCTTGTTAGCATACTATGATAATTATAACAGTTCGGGGTAATTGATTTTAACATTTGAACCATTAGCATTGAACCATTCGTATTCGTGTTAAAACAGGTATTCTGATTACAATAGTAAATCTAGCAGCCCAAAAAGACAAAGCTTAAAAGCAAAATACTATATCGATTTGTTAGAAATACAAAATGACCTAAAAGCTTGCCTATGTCATATGATGGGAGCACGCAAGCTAGCAACTTAAATTAGCTACAGCTGCTATGTTGACTTATTTTACTAACAGAATATAGCAGCAATTTAATGTTTTAGAGTCTTACCAATTAAACTTGAAAAACAGAATGGAGAAAATTAATTTTTCAAGTAGACTTTTTTTATCAAGCCATCCTGTCCGCCTTGATGTGGTTCGTGTCGCGTACAATCTACGAAATGCGAATGGGGAAACGTTGCGCACACGGATGACGCAAACACTGCTGGGTCTGATAGAAGCGCAGAAGCGTTTGCGGCAGCGAAGAAAAGGTAAATAAACACGCGCTATGATGTTAACCCCAACTAATTTTTTGGGGTCATGTAAAATCTTAACCATATATTGTCTTCGATTATAAAAGTCCTTCTACTGTACAACAGTCACGGCAAAGTATCGTCCCGCCCCTTGCACACTTTCATATCGGCCTCTATGCGGCCTTAAGCTAATGCTAATATTGTTGCAGAAAAATCAGAACCTGGGTATTATGTTGAAATGTATGTGATATAAAGCAGATGACTTTAAAGTGGCAAGGAAATCAGTTTGAGTTGCTCTTTAAAATTGTATTTAGCTAATGGCTAACTAGCTTGTTGACGTGCTTGGGTCAGTTTAGCTCGACAATGTTGATCGCTAACGGATCATCACTTAAAATATGTCGACTAAAGGTACTGTTTGTCACACAACCAGCCCATATCTCCCTCTTTAAATGTTCTTAATGCTTATTTCCTTCAATTTTTTTTTTTACATACGTATTTTTGGCGAGACTGATCAAATAATTTTTCATAAAATGTGAATGGAAAGCTAAAATGGTGATGCTGATGGTTGTAGTTGATTAAAGTGTATGAGTTATCTTCACTATTAAAATGTGCAAAAATGAGTAAAATGTTATTCCTGCAGAGGAAATTTAAGAGTAAATGCTTTCTTTTTCTTTAGTTTTCACAGCATAGCCATGAACTGGAACAAAGGTGGTCCAGGTGTGAAGCGAGGTTTTGGCTTTGGAGGTTTTTCCCTATCAGGGAAGAAAGAGGAGCCTCGTCTTCCTCAGACATCTCACACATCATTTGGAGCTCCAGGCTCAAGCAGTGGATATGGAAAGGGACAGCAGATGCCTTCATTCTATAAAATAGGGACAAAAAGATCTAATTTTGATGAAGAAAATGCGTGAGTAATTATGATCTTATAAAAACACTTTCATATACCTTTAGTCCAACTCTTAGGATCAGCATGTAAAATGAACTTTTGTATGGAATGAATGTAAAATGTGTTTCATCAGATATTTTGAGGATGATGAAGAGGAGTCCGGCAGCAACATGGATCTTCCATACATTCCAGCTGAGAACTCCCCCACACGGCAGCAGATGCAGTCGGGGGGTGGCTCAGATAGTGAAGATGATCCATTGGATGCTTTCATGGCGGAAGTTGAGGTGAGAGAATAATTGGAGTTTGAGGCAATTCATTGTCATTGTATAATTGATACAGTCTACTCCATAGCTATATTCCCTCCGTCACAGGTTTCTTGTGAGAGAAAATTGATACAAAAATTGTTTTAATAAAGAATATAGAAATGTATTAGGGACAAAACTGTTAAAAAAAATTGTAACGCTCCTGCATAGTTTCAGGAAGTAATACAGAAATAAGGTTGTGATTCAAAGTACAAATGGACACAGACTGGACATTTTAGCTTCAAATCTTCTCTGGTTAAGTCTAATATTACTTTTTAAACTACTGTTGAAGTTAATGAAGTAACCATGTAATATGCATTGCATCTTAAATACCACCTTCTGTGTTGCACAGCTCATTTAATGAGCAACCTCTTCTAAAGTCAATCTGTGATGGACAGCTTCTGTGATGATTGGCTCTGTTTAGATAATCTGTACTCACAAAATGTGTTGGAACTGACAGGAATTGCCTGTTTTTTTTTCATTAAATGTTTTGTTCTCAACATTGCCGCTTTGGGGTACAAAAGTTGTGTCAGCCTCAAACATTCCCAAGCACTTCCTTTGTGCTTCACATTTTACAGTGCACTTAGTGCAAATATTCAAGCTTCCAGTAGAAACATCCTGATAATTTTACAAGCAGAAAACTTTCAGCAACTGCTCTGAATAAACTAACATAGCTGGAGCCATGCAGGATATTTAATCCTGTTTATATGTTTGTTTCTTAACAAAGGTGAGGTTGTCAGGTGCTATGCTAGAAAGTGTCTGCAAAAGGATTTTATGTGCACACCTGTGAAGTCATTCAACTTGAGTTAGCTAAATTTATCTAGTAGCTAAAATTCCCATAAATGCAAGTACATATGAACAAGCAGGACAATTAATAGAAATGGATAAATATCCTGTAATGGTACATTTAGAGACATAAAAAACATGCGATTAATCATGAGTTGAATCGGGTGATTATGCAATTATTTGTGATTGAAAAATGTATTCAAGTGGCAGCCCTAAAATATTTATGTATGTTTTTGTTTTTCCTTAGAACCAAGCAGCTAAAGACATGAAGAAACTAGAAGAGAAGGAAAAAGAGAAAAAGTCAGCCAAGTAAGACTCTACACTTACTTGTTTTTTAAGTGTTGTTGCTGTACCACAAAAAAGAAAAGGTACATAAATTATATTTGGTAGGACTGCCATGGAAAATTAGCATTTAATTTTCTACTCTGTTTTTTTAAGTTTATCTTATGCAAAATTTAGAAGCTTTAATTTTCTCAAGAGATCGACTGAAATAAAATTATTCATCCAGCAATAACTTTGCTGACTGAATGATTGTTGTCAGGTAAGTAGACTGACCTTTAGAATTTGTGGGATGTGGGCTGTCTTTTGTGTGTGAACAAGCCGCAGGGAAGTTTTTTTTTTCTCCGCTTGTCATTTCAGGGGTATTCGTGATGACATTGAAGAAGAGGATGAACAAGTGAGTAAGCCCTCCAAAGTTCTTAACCACCCTGATGATCAGAGAGGACTTCCCTTTACCCTCTGTAATCTCATAAAGTTTCTTGATTTCCCCTTTAACACACCATGCAGGATTGTCATTTTGTTGTTATATTTTTCATGCAGGGGAAGTTTTAGCAGAATGTAATTGTGTTTTCAAGACTATAAAGAACATTTATCTTTTGAGCACTCATTTTTTCTTATTGTTGTAGAGAATTAGAGATTTCAGAATGTAGCAGACTGGCTCAATTATTCACATGAACTGATGTATTCTCTGCAGGAAGCCTACTTCCGCTACATGGCAGAAAACCCCACAGCCGGGCTAACCCAAGAAGAAGAGGAGGAGAACATTGACTACGACAGTGATGGGAACCCAATTCCGTCCACCACCAAGAAAATCATCATGCCGCTTCCTCCAATTGACCATTCAGAGGTACGGTTAATAGAATTGAATAATAGATTGTTTTAGTCAGGAATAACATTTAATATTTATAAGCTTACGTCAATAGTTTTTCTTAGTATTTAAAGTTTTTTTTGTTATTTGTCTCACAGATTGATTATTCACCCTTTGAGAAAAACTTTTACAATGAGCATGAGGAGCTTAGCTGCCTCACTGGAACTCAAGTCTTGGAGTTGAGGCAGAAACTGAATTTGAGAGTAAGTATACCTTTTATTTAAAGCCAGTTTATAAATGTAGTTACAATAGGAATAAAGTGTTGTACAAATACTTTTCACTACAGTGATATTCTGGTTATGTTGTTTATCCTTGATTTTTACTTCATCTCCGGCAACCTTGCATGTGAAATTAAGACCTTTTAAAGCATTGAACTTTCATCAAGTATATGAGCTCAACATGTTTTTCTTCTTCTATTATGTTGTTTTCTTCCTCTGTCCCGTTTCTAAGGTATCTGGTGCTGCCCCTCCAAAACCTTGTACCAGCTTTGCACACTTTGGTTTTGATGAGCAGCTGATGCATCAAATTAGAAAGTCTGAGTATACTCAGCCCACACCTATTCAGTGCCAGGTATAACAGAATCTACCATCAAGATTGCAACAGAGTTGACAAAAATGTGTGAATGATAACAAAAGAAATTCTGCTTCAAATGGATTTTAGGGTGTCCCTATTGCTTTGTCTGGACGTGACATGATTGGTATTGCAAAAACTGGCAGTGGCAAAACTGCAGCTTTTATTTGGCCAATGCTGGTTCATATCATGGATCAAAAGGAACTGGAAGCTGGAGAAGGACCCATTGCAGTTATCGTGTGTCCTACCAGAGAGCTTTGTCAGCAGGTGAGGAATGAAAGACAGTTTATGACTCATTTGGTCAAACGTGTTGTATTTTCTGTAATAGGAACAAATAATTAAACTCCTAAGACATTTGATTTGCTAATGTACATGATTTAAAATGTTTTACAGATTCATGCAGAATGTAAGCGTTTTGGGAAAGCCTACTCGCTGCGTTCTGTTGCTGTTTATGGAGGAGGAAGCATGTGGGAGCAGGCAAAAGCTCTGCAAGAGGGAGCAGAGATTGTGGTGTGCACTCCAGTAAGTAACTAAGCATTTATTGCAAAAATGCTGTTCACTCAAGCACACACACAAATATATATTTATATGTGCAATAATTGCAAAAATGAGAGATTCATTTCTAATGTCTGTTTCCGCAGGGTCGTCTCATTGACCATGTGAAGAAGAAGGCCACATCCCTGCAGAGAGTGACATACCTTGTGTTTGATGAGGCCGACCGCATGTTTGATATGGGCTTTGGTGGGCTGCCATGATCAGTGCTGCAGCAATGATTTTGTGAACCTGCGTTGTAAGTTGTTTTTTAACATAATTCTTAAATGTCTTTTCTTTTCAGAATATCAAGTCAGATCAATTGCAAGTCACGTTCGCCCTGACAGGCAAAGTGAGTCATTTGCTTTAGATTATTATGTAATATGTGTATTTCATATTATTATGGCATCAGGAAACATTTTCATGCACCTTAAAACCTTTCCCTTTATAGCCCTTTTGTTCAGCGCCACTTTTCGAAAGAAGATAGAGAGGTTGGCAAGAGACATTTTGGTTGATCCTATTCGTGTGGTTCAGGGAGACATTGGAGAGGTAACGTAGAACTTCTCAAAAATGTGGGTGTGATTTAGGTTGCTCTTGAGTATGCAATATGTTTTCAGAAAGTTGAACATTTCCTTGCAGGGTTCTTTTTAAAAAAAATGCATTTTCAAGTATTTTCTACTTGTACTTTAGCATTTAAAGTTAAAGATATTTGTCAGAGAAGGAAAACAAAAAAAGACTATGTTTAAACTGTATCTTTAAATTCAGAGAAAATGCAGTGTATACATTTCTTTTTCCTCTTAAAAGGCCAATGAGGACGTGACTCAGATGGTGGAGTTGCTACCCAGTGGGACAGATAAATGGGGATGGCTGACCCGGCGGCTGGTTGAGTTCACCTCCACGGGCTCAGTACTCATTTTTGTCACCAAAAAAGCTAACTGTGAAGAGCTGGCAACTAACTTGATGCAAGAGGGCTACAGCCTGGGCCTCTTGCATGGAGACATGGACCAGAGTGAGAGGAACAAAGTCATCAGTGACTTCAAGAAGAAGAACTTGCCAATTCTCGTGGCCACTGATGTAGCTGGTGTGTACAAGTGGAGGTTGTGTTGGAGATGGGGAAGTTTTAACCTTCCTTTCTTTCCCTACTTCTCACTTTTTGTTGAGTGCTCAAATGCTATATTTAGGCACATCTCAATAACTAACTTGAATTTAACGTGTGTTTGAAGCCAAAAACACACGTGTAACCTCTTCTTCCCTCCCCAGCCCGCGGTCTCGACATTCCATCTATTCGCACAGTAGTGAACTACGATGTGGCCCGGGACATCGACACACACACCCACAGGATTGGTCGAACTGGTCGAGCAGGAGAGAAGGGTTTAGCCTTCACTCTCCTCACCAACAAAGACACCACATTTGCTGGAGACCTGGTACGAAATATGGAGGGAGCCAATCAAGCTGTTTCCAAAGAACTAATGGATTTAGCCATGCAGGTAAGCTAAATGAATGAAACCTCTGCTTTTTCAGTGATTATTAAAAATTATTTTCCTGCCTCCTTCTTTTTAATTGAGTGTGTTTGACGTTTGTTTTCCTCATCAAGAATCCCTGGTTCAGGAAATCAAGATTCAAAGGTGGCAAAGGGAAGAAGCTGAACATTGGTGGAGGGGGTCTTGGTTACAAAGAAAGACCTGGCCTGGGAGCTGAAAGCTCAGTGAGTTACAGATGGCTGCATAAACTTGCTTTTCCCAGCTGTAATATATATTATGACAAATAAAAAAATACTCATATTTAGAAAAGACTATTTCAGACTATATCTCTATAATTTGATGGGTAGAAATTTTGACCTGTGGACATCTCCTTAATGTTTTTGCAGGAACGGAGTAGCAGCAGCAGCTTGTTGTCTTCCTCTAGCAGCTATGAAGGCTACACAAAGCCAACTACTGGTGCAATGGGGGATCGAATGTCTGCACTGAAACAAGCCTTCCAGGTAAACCGTCTTCACAAATTCTTCTGTAATTATACCAAAAAAAAAACGTTTTTACTGTCTGTACAGCTTAATTTCCTACCTAAATTGCAATACTACGTCAATGTTTGGTTAAATAGTGTTCACATTGCTAGGTTTTCTTTCAAGTCACCATAAAGTCGTGTTCTTAAGAAGTAATTTGTCCTAAAAGATTTTTGAAAAAAATACTTATTATTAACAACTTGCAGATATTGTATTATTATAACTTCTTTCTCACATTTTTCAAGAAGTAAATAATCTGCAACAAAATCACCATTTAGATGAAAATTTCAAGTCATTTTTTTTTTACAAAAACAAAAGTTTATTGCAACTTTTTAGATGTATTTAGTCATTTCATGACATACTTATTTTGAAGCTCTGTTATGACTTATTTTGCATTTCCACACAGTCAATTCAATAATAATTGGAATGTTTTATTTTTTCTAGGCTCAGTATAAAAGTCACTTTGTGGCTGCAACCAGTGGCCCTCCAAAACTCAGCACCAAGTCTAGCAGTTCATCTGGCTGGACTAGTGCTGGGAGCCTGAACTCGGTTCCAACAGAGGCTGCTAATGGCTCAGAACGCTCTCACATGGCTAGCTTAGCAATGGCTGGTTTTTGCAGTGCTGGTTCCCTCAGCTCAGTGCCAGCTAGTCAGAACAGTTCACAGCACAGCAGCCCTCCACCTGCTCCTCCCTCACAGAGAGAGAGTTCACGGGACAGACATGGAGATGACAGGGGGCACCATGAAGACAGTCACCATCGTCACAGTGACAGGAGTGACCGACACAGTGGTGAAGACCGTCATGGAGATCGGGATCGCCATGGAGACAGAGATCGTGACCGTCACGGGGACCGGGATCGCCATAGCAGCAGCCGTAGCAGTGAAAGTCGTAATGGCGATGGAAGCAGGAGGGACAGAGAAGACAGGAGGAGTGATAGGGATGGGGGAGACAGGGGGAGTGGAGAAGGGAGGGACAGAGAATACAGGAGGAGTGATAGGGATGGGGGAGACAGGGGGAGTGGAGAAGGGAGGGACAGAGAAGACAGGAGGAGCGATAGGGATGGGGGAGACAGGGGGAATGGAGAAGGGAGGGACAGAGAAGACAGGAGGAGCGATAGGGATGGGGGAGACAGGGGGAGTGGAGAAGGAAGGGACAGAGGAGATGATAGCTTTGCTGTCCCCAACCCACCAAAACGTAGAAAGAGCAGATGGGACAACTAAAGAAAAAGTATAATAACATCTTCTAGAGTAATACATGCAACCCACTTACCGTTCCATAACAAGCTTGTCTCCACAGGCAGATAGCAGTGCATATCAGGGGCTGACACAAGCACAGACCTACGGGGGCGGGGTGGTGGTGGGGCGTTGTTTATTTTGAATGAACGACTGGAATGACGATCCTCTTAGGTTGGTAGGATCTCATGATGTCAGAATTTAACTTTAAGTTTGTTCAGCACAGACAACTCAAAGACAGCCATTGTACATATACCATAAAGACGATGTTGTAGGTTAAATCAAGCAAGAGAGCTGTAAAAAACCCTCATGTGAGTTAAAAAAATGTCTGGAGATGTGATGGTGTTGATTCTCTCTGAGCTCCTAAAATCCCCTTTTGCTCACATAGCTGATGCTCTATTTCTTCCCTTGTGATTTTGCAAAGTGTGTTTTTATGTTTGAATACAACTGTAACTTAATTTTTCAAGGCAGTCTGTCATGGATCAGTAATACATACATGTAAACACGTTTTTGTTGCTCTCTTGTGTCTTGTATTGAAGTTTTAGTAAAGTGCCTTTTCATGGCATGTAGACACTGCGGTCTGAAGTGTTTTCAAGAAATCTTTGATTACGTTTTCAGATGTTCATTAGCACATTGAAACAAACGTTTGATTAAAAAAGTCATTTGAGATGTGATTTGTATATTATTCTATAATTTTTAAAAATATAAAATAGGTTGATTAGTCTCAACGTTTATTTAAATTCTTATTAAATGCTGAGTCAGAATTAAATAAGTGGATATGCTCAGCACCACCATGAGAAAGTGGAGATGGGGAAGGTTCTTCGTGAATAATTTTGTATAAAACATGGTTACTGTTGACATGAAGTTACAAAAATTAAACAGTGAAGAGCAACAATTTATACAATACATACTATTTAACATATTTATCACACGGATACCTTTCATGCATCATAAACTACAGGAAGCTCTAAACATGTTATAAGTTTGACTAAATTACCCGTTAGTTATAGTAATTATTGCTAATATCGAGTTCAAGGTTGTTTATCTCCATGTTTGCTGTAGAGTTTGACTTAGTCAAATTATGTAATCATTTCTTTCAGATAATGGTGAATATTGAAGTTTTTAATTTAAAACAGCTGTTTTTGCTAATTACATTTTAACTTATTTTTTTATCTCTTTTATTTATTTCTTTTACCACTAAAAAAAGTAATGCAATAATAATGATATTGTATTTACTTTTAGAAAATAATGCAGACTAAATATAAACTGTCCCAACAGTAAACAGGGTTTCATTTTGACTAGATAAGGTTGAACTAGAAATCCTCAGTATGCAGTGACCCTTTTTCTGTATGTATGTACATTTAACCCTTAAGCCTACTAGTATTATTAATTTATGATATAACCCAAAAACGTGTAGCATTGACTTTAATTTGAGTGATTATTTAAGAGAGAAGCCCAATCATCGCTTTTTTAAAATTATAACAGCATTATTTTACATTATAACAGCTTTGCCGTTATTAAATGATATTTTAATACTAAATTGCACATTTATATTTAATCACATAATAATTCTCCATTTAAAAGTTTTCTCTAAACAGCATATAACCCTTGTTATCTTCTTGACAAGTCACTGAGTCAGCAGCCACGCTGGGGAAAATATGGGTGGTTAACAGGAGAAAAGAATCCTGTACATAATATCTGAGAGGACTGTTTTATATTACTCCGTGCCAAACATAATTAAATTGATGATATAGCAGTGTTAAGACAACGCCACCAAAGGGCGATATTTTTAACTATGAATGGCGTATTTAGGAACACAATCGTGAATTGAGAGATCTTCAATTACTTATATACAATTATATGAACCTGATAAATAAAAAAAATAGTTATGTAACACTTCAATCATGTAATGCAAATTTATGGTAAATACCACTTTTAAATCAATCTAAATTGTTGTTCATGTAGCCCATAAGCTTCTTTGTCACGTTGAGTTTTAATTTGTCCGATAAGTCCTGAATGCGTCAAGAGCAGATGAGAACCAATAGCGTGCGACATCCTGCTGAAGAAGAAACTGTTCTGTTGAAAAGCGAGACGAGGAGCAAAACGGTGCTTAGAAACTCGCCGGCAACCGGTACAGCTTCCGTAACAAAGCTTCATAGAAAAGAGAAAGCGAGAGCAAATATCTGCCCTCAGTCTCTGACTCAACAGACTCTTCATTGACCAGCCAGTGTACCGCAGACAAGAAGCGCAGATGGTGAGTGCTTTTTCTCGTCCGTTGGTTCGCACCGTGTGTCTGCAGCCTCTCCTCCCTCCGCCGCTCTCCCCCTGCTTCTGTTTTTGTGAGATGAGGTGAGGTGATGATGTCCATCCATTCGGGAAAATGCAGCTACCCAGGAGGTTTTATTAAGTATGCTGCTATTTATGTTTCAATACTAGTAAAGAATATGCTCTACATTTTGAGGATTTAAATGTCCCCCTGCCTTGTTTTATAAAATGCTAACAGTGCGACGATTCATGTGATGTCTTCGTTAGCTAGCCTGATGGCTAATTTATAGCAATACATTTGTTTCACTCGTTTAAATGCTTTGTTCGCTGTATACCCCGCATTATCACACCCACTTCTCTCTGAAAAATATTTAGTTTAATTTCCCCCTTTTCACTGATTGATTTGAAAATTGATTTGTTCTTGGGTATTATGTGGCATTAATCAATGCTTTTGTTTTGTTCAAGCATCTGTTACCAGATATAGGAGATTATTTAACCTTTTTTAAAAATATTGTGTAATAACTGGCTTATTAACTTGTAGCCACTGTAGCTAATCTAGCTAATTGAAACAGAAACAATTATACACGCCTTGAATTGAGCGTGCATAGCAGCTTTCTCGTTTATCTTGGTTCATCTTTATCTTGATCATTCAGGATTTTAAAAATCCTTATTGGTCATTTCCCGGCATAGGTGGCTTTGACAGCTGCATGTTTTTCAGCATTCAACAACTCATTTTGATACCAGCATAGGATCACATTCTGAATAAGATATTTAAATGCCACTCAGTGATGATCTGTCTTATTTTTATACGTGATAACTTCCCTTCCTATATTGTACATGTGCACAAATGAACCACTAGATTTACAGTAGCTGATGAAGAAAAGCAGATTTATTTCCTATGTTTGTGTTGTCACATAGTTTTCTACAGCAATGTGGTCTAGTAAAACCACTTTTTATCCATCCAAGGCACCACAGCCTCAGCAGCTTGTAATTATTGTCCCAACATATGGCTACAAGGCTTAACTAAGTGCACAGTTGTTTTCATTTCCTGTCACTGGACTGCCTTGTTGTCTGACTGATGGTCTTACTGTAAGAAATGATAGGACAGATTGACATCCTTCTCTACTGGCTCATAAATGTGTCAGTATTCTGGTGAATTTAAGGGGTTGGTTGTTTGTTCTATGTGCTTGTGCCAGAAATACTTTTTTAACACACCATGTGTAAAACTGTGGTAAAGACTACTGTCACTCATTTTAATATAGCATATGTTTTTTGGTCAAACAATTAGGCTACCTGATTTGATGCATGCTAGAAGTTTCATATGGACAGGATATTTTGTGTTAAAACAGTATTAAATGAACAATCTGGTTAGAAAAATAGCATTTTTGTTCCACATGAAAGAGTAAATATTTAGTTTGATAGTGTGTATTAGTGCTTTAAAAACATTGAAGTGGTTTACTTTTTCTTTCACATGGAAGTGTTATGCTTAAGCAGTTTATTTTTGCAAGTAAAATTAGCTGTGTCAAGAAGGGGGTCATCATTTTCCAGCAATCGGAAAACTGTTAAAAGCACAGAGTTCTTTCTTTTCTCCAGAGAATAAGTATATCACTTTAGACTATAAAAACTTATAAAGGTATATTATGGCTTATGCACTTATATGTATTTCCTTTTTCTGACAAGATCCACTTATAACACAAAACCAAGAGACTTTTAAGCAGCATTTAAAGACTTGATGCTTTACAAATACAATAACAAACTTAATGTCAGTGAGTGGACAAAAAAAGCAATAATTGTATTCTGTTTTCTGTTGGAGAAGACATCAAACATTTAAGGATTGTGATTTAACCTTCTGTGTTTGCTTTAAAAGAACCCACAGTCAAGATGCCATCTGAAATCTAAATAACTTAGTTTTTGCCTTATTATTAAACATTCTTTTTGGGTTTTTTTTTATTTAAGCTGTTCCTCATTGTAACAGTCATCGATATCACTTTAACTTTCTGGTCATGTGGCTGTCAGTACTGACCTACTAAGACCACAAATAAAGCTGTTATAAAAATACTTCAGTTTTCCGTACTGTCATCAGCAGCCAGCAAATATCTAAAACCAGATTCCCACATCCCTAGAGCGCTGCCTGTAACCTGCCTACTACTCAGTGTAGCTTAAATTATTTAATAACATATTAATTAACGAGGTTTATTGAGTGAAAGAGCGTTAAATTTACTTGTTACTTGGCCCGGCTTGTTTCTGTCCCTGACAGCAGCAATGTTTGTCATGGAAATTCTGTTGTTATCGCAGAGCAGACATTTGCATGTTAAGTTTCTTTTTTTCCCATTTAAGATTAGACAGCACTAGTTTTCTTGAATTCCCAAGGGGAAGAAAGAATTTGATTGTGAAATATTCCCTCTTCTCCAGTCTACTGATAACATCTGATCAGGTGTAGCACTGTTCCTCGCCATCTTCAATGATGTTGCAAAAACAGTGTCAAGTCCACACAAGCTACATATTTCCAGGACATTCTTACACAGGCCCTCACTAGTTTTTATATGTCTAAATTTAAGAAGAAAACACAAAGAGAACAGCTGCTGTAACATTTAAGCACCAAACATTATTTATAAGACCTTGATAATGTTCAATTAAAGGTCTATGCATAAAGAGAAAGAAATGAAATATATTTGTCTTTCAGGGCAGATTTAAATAGATCAAATATTCTTTATATATATAATTCAGTGATCAGATATTAATGGTTTAATTTGGGATTTTAAGCAGCTTGAAAAAAAAGAACAACACATTGAACTAGAACACAGAAGCAGTGGAACATTAAAGCTCGATAAGCAGAAGTTCCAGGCTACCAATTTCACATGAAAAGTTTGTATCACTTTTTTTTGAGCATGCAGCCTCATTCTCAGAAGTGATGCCTGCAGATGACAAAAAAACCTTTTGGTTTTGTTGTTGTAGAAATGCTGCAGTTTTGCTCTAATTAAATAGAACGTCAAATAAATAGAAAGCAAAAGAACCTGAAAGGGTTAGCAGGAATTGATTTGTCAATTGTTAGAATTTGCTGTTCTTTTGAAAGGTGACGAAATGAAGCTGGATTTTGACATTTTATCAGACGTAGAGTAGACTCTACAATGATCATTACTTTTTGACATTGCAGAACAAATAAATAATCAACTGAAACCACCTGATTTTATTTCTAAGTGGTTTTACTGACAGTTTCATGAAGTCACATCTGAGTGTTGGACAGGAAGTGAAAAAACAAATGTCTGTCAGCAGACACCAGAGATAATGCCAGAGAAAAATGCTCTGTCACGTTTTCCCGCATATACAGGAAGTTTAGAAACAGAAGAGAAGTAGTGGCTGACCGGACACTTAGCAGACTACTGGATATGATTACTCTGCAGACTGGTGTGGTGAATAATCATCTATGCTTCCACAAATGAGCCCAATCTAAACAATTTTTAATACTTTTACTCTTGGCCAAGTGTCTAAAATACATGTTCAGCCATTTTTCCCCCATCAAAAAAGTATTTTAAAAGCTTTATGCTAATTTTGAGTATTTCCTCTTCCCTGGCATTTTGTCTATATATTTATTTGGTCCCTTTGAACTCAGTTATTAACTGCACAAAGATTACTGTCATAGAAAAATATTTTGCTCCATCAGCTGCAAAGCAGTCGGATCGTTGTCATGGCATGCACCTCGTCCAACAAGAGATATACCGTAAGGTATAATCTGCAAACTAACTGAAGAATGATGGTTATATACTAGGATTACTGGGCGGGGATTATTGTGCATTATGACTTGTTTAAAATCAAAAAGCCTGACAGCTAATAAAGATACTTTTTATTAATAGTTCAATATTGAAGGATGAGATGCTTTATTTGTTTTTTTCCCATTTCACTGCACCAAAAGATTAAATATGGTCATGTTTCTAAAAATAGACATTAAAATAGAGTGGAGGCCTTATTTTGGAGAAATGACAAGAGACATTTGTTAACATAGTCAGCATTCCCTTGAAAGGGCATGTACCAGAGAATCCTGCAACACAATGTGATGATCAAATGTAAATCTGTGGAGTTTAACTTGTTACGTACAGATAGCGCTGCCCATTTAAAGTTCAAGAGCATGTTTAACTTTAATGCGTGTAAAACTTGCAGGCAGTTTCTGGCCGTTTGTTTCATGTGAGAAGAAAGGTCTTGTCAACACTAAGCTTGAGTGGTAGTTACAGTGCGTGGTTTCAGATCCAAACAGTGCATTACTGATCCATCCTCAAGCAGTTTTCACCTTCTAGCAGTTTCTAAGATCACTTAAACTGGGATTTGCTATGAGCCAACACGAGAATAGTATTTTAAATATTTTACTCTCAGGAAGACGATATAATAAGAGTAATTAAAAAACTTGACCAACTGTTTCTTTGAACACATTGGAAGATCTGAGTGATTGGTTGCAATCGCTCCACAAATACCTGGCTGTTTGCAACGTGAATCTAAACACGCTGACATGTGCAAGGAAGATTAAGAGTGATGTGAGGGCTCAGTGGAATAAATTGGTGTTGTGAGCTAAGCTTTGAGTAGAAACTCTGTTGTAAGACCATTTAAACACTTCACTAAAAGTGGCCTTTGTTTGGTAAGATAACTACACTCCAGCTGGCCTTAGATCCTCTCTGGTATGTCAGATTACTCCATATTCAAAACAGAATGAGGCAAAGCAAAGCTTACCTATCACACTATGAATCCTCTTTGTCATCGCCTTGGTTATTTTTTCATATTTTCATATCGTTAATTCATGTCTATTTATTGGTCTGCTTTAATTTATATGCCATAAACAGATCATTATTTTTGTGCACTTTTATTTTTTTTTCAGTGAAATGTTGATAACTGGTTGTTAGCAGCAAATTGCTGGAAGAAAAATAGACTAGTGCTTGAGTTAATACTGTCACTGTTAGGATAGTGTAAGACAGAGGAAACCAGATGTGTCATAACAGCTTCCTGCCACACTCACGCTGCTTGGTAGGAACTTAGGTTTATGCACATATAAGGCAAAAGAGGAGAAAATGGCACAACTTAATCTGAATTCTTGCAGGATGTGTGTGTTTGTGGAATGTCTGTTTACTCATAATAATCTCTCTGCTCTATTTACAAAAAAACATTTGACATCCCTGCATCCTCATCTTGGTTTTGTTATTATAAATGAGGCCCTTATTGACGCTATTTTCATGCTCTTGCAGCCTTTTACTGGGGTAACCATTCTGTAAATGCACTGAGAACTTTACACATTCAGTTTCAGTAGTGTGAAAAAGTTTGAGGGGGAAGATCAAAGTCGTCTTGCCTGAGCAGTTACCCGCAGTAACAGGAAGCAATCTGCTTGAAGACAAGAAAAATATGAGCAGTTAGCAACTACTGTACATATCAACTCTTATCAAAAGCAATTGGGGATGAGGAGGAGACGGCCAACTGTTTGGATGTGATTGCATCTGAAGGAAACTCTATGGCCTCACTCCTAATGAACTAATCATTTCAAAACCGTGTCTCCATGACTGCTGACAACACCAATGCTACTCCCTCTTCTCAGCTGTAAAGTGGTGCATTAATGAAAGCAGGTCAAAAATAGGTTGCAAATTAGAGGCAGCAGGCATGCTGTATAGATTATTAATCAAAGAACATAAAGTACAAAAAGAGGAAATCCAGGAGAAACAATATATCGACCAGGATGGGTGATAAAACAGTATGTTCCAAAGTACTAATGTAACATGTCAGCTGTAAAAGCTGCAGTGGTTACAACCCCTGAAGCCGTAGACTTTACTGATAGCTTTGGTTACTTGTGTTATGTTGCATATTAATGAGCAGGAGTTATATGCCAGATGGATTAACATGGAGCAAACCTTAGTCTGATTTTTCCATCTTCTGTAGTGGCATGTACAGAAAATTTCCACACACTTGACAGTAAAAACTTTGGCTATTTTCCATGTGGATTTAAATGTCTCACACAGTCTTGAACATACATGACATATCACACCCGTGTGGGTTTTTAAATTACATTTGTTTTGCTTTGTTTATTTGACCATAAGGTCTGAAAATACTGCCAAAAATGAGATCAGAAATTGTCTGTCATACTGAAGATCTACCTTCTTTTGCATCTCTGCTAATAGCCCCAAACCTCCTTCCTGGCCATCCAGTTCCACCTTGTTCTCCAGCTCTGGCCAAACTGCCTTACATAACAAGCATTTAGCAAAGTCTGCGGTGGACTTTACTCTGCCTCCTCAACAGAGGCTTCCCTTCTTCTCTGCACTGAGACTTTTCTATGGCAGCTACCCCGGATGTGTTTGAATGTTTCTGTTTTTATTAACCACTTGAATAACCAGTTAGCCCTGCATAAAGATGCAGTCATGTTTCCTTTTGCTTGGGTCTTTCTACCACACTACTGTGAAAAAGGTAGAAACAATCAGAACCAAAGAAGAAACTGACCAACGTGCATCGTTGGAGCGTCGAAAATTACGATTTGTATCACCCTTTGTTTTTTTTTATTTCACTTCAGAACTAAATTCTGAATTTGGAAGAGATGTGAAAAGATATGCCTGTTAAAATGCCTTAACTTAAGAGTTGGTTGTGAGGGCTGCTATGCTGGAGGCAACGCCATGCAGAGCAATCCATGGCTCGGCTCACATGACCAGACAGAAGGCACCTGATCCTCTCCCTGGGGTGCAAAGAGACAGATGGAGTAAATGGAAATGAGAGAGACAGATATCAGCTTCACAATAAAAAACACACTGGTAAAGGTAAAAAGAGGACACTGCTTGATATCTATTGTGAGGTTCTTTTGTTGCTTGTCATCTTTAGTAAAGTTGGACTAACCTATGGAGTTGGTTTACTGCATATGCTTTACTGCTTTCATTCGTTTAAAGGTTGAATTAGTTGTTTCTTGTTTTCTTCCCAGGACACCAGAAACGCTACTGAAGAAAAACCTGTCCAGCGATCTAAGGTAAATATACGAGAGAAGGGGTCTTTTTTTAAAATCATCCCATTATCATGGTATCTGTTCATCCATGTGTGTTACTCATGCACCATTTCACAACAGCCTTTGATCTTGCAAGAAGCAAAACAGGCCTCTACTGCTTTCTGTTTCTCTTTTAGGAATTATCTTTCATCTTGCTAGATTCTAGTACATTGACTGCCACCAGTTTGTGTGTCTAGTAGTAAACGGATGTTTTTTATGTGCTCAGTCTTTTAGCTTTAAGACACAAAAAGAAGTATGTGCATCATGTGAAAAAACAGTCTACCCAATGGAGAGATTGGTGGCAAACAACCTGGTCTTCCATTCAACATGTTTCTGTTGCAAGCACTGCAACGCCAAACTCAGGTAACTATGAATACTTTGCTTTTTTTTTATTTTATTTTGACTATTTTCGTTCTCCGGCGTTTTCGCATTGTACCTAACAGTGTGATTTCTCCCCATCTTGCAGCCTGGGATCCTTTGCTGCACTTCAAGGCGAGTTTTACTGCAAACCTCACTTCCAGCAGCTTTTCAAAAGCAAAGGCAACTACGATGAGGGTTTCGGACGCAAGCAGCACAAAGAGCTCTGGGCTTCCAAGGAGATGGATAATATAACAAAGAGCCCATAAACATATCTGCCCATGTCCTGGCCTAGATCTGCCTCTTTTTTCCTTATCCTAACACCTCCAGTATATCATGATGCCTCATATGCTGGGGGCACTGTCTCATGCTTTTAAAAATGCCATCAGAACAGAAACAAAAAGCTTGTAAAGGACTGGCCAGTTGTTATCAATACCACTAAACATTTTGTAGATAAAGTTAGATGAACATCTCTACTTCTTAAGGTTATTTTCCACTTTCCGTCTTAGAATTAATAGTTGAGTGTGACCAAAAGCCTTCTCTGGCAAGGGTGGGTGAAACATAATACACTTTAACTTTCGTTTTCTGTTTAATTAATACCTTGCAACCATTTTTTAATATCTTTATTGTGTACTCAGGCAAGCATCAATGTTTTGCAGTAGAGCATATGCTCAGGTCAATGTTTGCCCAAGGACTTAAAAAAATCTATAGATTTCATAGATTCACTCATTGTAATAAGACAAAAAATGCTCAACCTCAGTGGTGTTACAATGCTGTAAGACAAGTTTGTCTGGGTTCATATGTTCAAGGAACAAACAGGGTACACAGTACTGTAAAATAACCGTGCACATCTCCAACCACTCACCTCGTGTTTTGATTTTAGTGGTTTCCTTTATTATTCTTATGCTTTATTATGCTTATTATGTTGTCTTCATCCCATCTCTTTCATTTTATTGATCACTTTATCCTTTTCTTGCATTTGGGTATGGCTGGGTAATAACATTTTCTTGGGACGATGTTATGACTGTTTTGTTTCATTGATACATAGCAAATGATTTTTCCAAGGAAATTGACATCATCTTTGCTTTAATTGATTACATTTTAAATGGATTGTTTTTTGTACAGTGTTTGTACATAGAGCTGTACTTTGTGAATATTTCCCACCTCGTCTTGCACATGGTTACCAGACAAAATAATCAAAAATCACAGGAAAATTGAATCGGAATCCACAAATATCTGTTCCATCACAAATGTAAAAAGCTTATATGAATATGGTTACAATGATTATTATTACAAATATGTCATAAATAATAACTGAGCCACACAGGAAATCCCACAGTTTTGCTCCTTTGCCGTTTAACGCATGTCAGTCAATGTCTTGTGATGATTTGTTCAAAGCAGTGTGTTCATATAACGAAGTAATTAATGGAGACATAAACGTATATGTCCAGTGGTTCCCTTTTCTGTTTCCCCTTTGAATTAATGCCTTCCTCATTAGATCTCTTGTCTTATTAGATATGTGCAACGTAGCTGGACCTATTCTTCTCAATAATTTTACAAAAAGTGGATGGAGAGTTTGTAACTGTATGGGTACTCTGATGTGTGCCTGCATGCTGCATGCAAAACCCAGGAAAGAGCACCCCCTGCTGGGGAAAGTAGGTCAGTAGCGTCTACTGCGAGAGGGGAAAATATTGTCCATGAACTCAGCATAGCCTTTACTCTGCATTTTTGAATAAGTTGCCTCAGTCTGGAGTGCAGCTGCTGCACACCAGCTGCCTTTCTTCTCTTTTATTTGTAACATCTTTGAAAATTCAGTTACACAAGGTTTCCATGTTTATACATGTCGATACAGTCGAAAGCCATCTAAATAACTTATTTTGGAAAGTGTGTGTTACCGATGACACTTGAATGACAAAGTAGTTTTCTTGTGACGGAAGGTTTACTGTGAATTTGAGCATGCTGTGCTGAAAAGAAAGCTATAATTAAGCAGATACTTTTTTAAAAAAGTGAAGCCTTATGAAAGAAATAGCTGGTTTTATTGTGTTTAAAACACAAGTGATCAGATCTCTATTAAGAAATGTTCTGTTCATGCCTTCACATGCTATCAGACGCCATCACTCTAGAGCCCCCTCTTTCACATAGGATTCACACAGTTCACCCAACCAGCAGTCAGTTTGCCCCCCCCCCCCCCCAAGTAACCATTTTATCAACATGCAGAATTATTCTAATTCTTTGTGTAATGCAGCCTATCTTCTTAAGTAATTGTAAAAAGATCCTCTGGATCCTGGAGAATGCTTTAAAATCAAGAGAATTGTATCTAAAAACACTGTCTTTGTCATTCTCCTTAAGCAGTTTGCCAAGGTACAACAGCAAAATCTGTGAATTGCATTTTCCAAGTGTAATAAAGCATACAAGGTACACTTTACACTGGTGCCAACAGGCTCAGGTGAATGATTGCAATGTATTGTTTTAATGTTAAATCCTTGAGTCATTTCATTCTTTGCTGAACATTACGTTTCATTGCTGTTGTCACCGAGACATTATAAATGTATACAACTTTAAAGGTGTGTTCTGTATTACAGACTTGATGTGGATTGAGGTGGCCTTACAGTGAAAGGATGCTTAGACTGTTTGCAGTCTTTTCACCTGCATTCTCCTTTCTGTTGGTTAGTTGAGCTATGGAACATTTTAAAATGTTAGCGCCCCTTTCTATACCAATATACACAATCATTTGTGCATATTCTTGTTTTTATCTTTGTTTTTTACGTGCTTTTGGAAAAAAAATACAATAAAAAGCTGGTGTTGATTTAATAAAATGGTTTTACTGTGATTAATGTAGATATTGGTTAAAATCTTTTTTCCAGGAAGCTGATAGGCACTTAAGAACATAAAAAGGCATTCTTCTATGGCTAAAAAACAACCAAAACACTGACATCTAAACAAAACGCTGCTAATTTCTCCACTACATGCAATGTGTCACACGAAAGCAGGGGCTTTGGGCAGGAGACAGAAAAAGTGAATCCTTGTTAAGAAGAAGTCTGTCAATGTCCTGATGAACCAGGCTTTTGAAAGAAAAGTGATGAAGTTAAAAGCATCTCATCATTATCATTATATCACAAATAAAACATCTTCAAAAATCCAACCCCACAATGGATTATAGTGGAAATGCAACACGAAGGCCGTGTCTTCTATAAGTCTGTTGTGAAAAGTATAATTTTCTATTCAGCCACAGAATCAGAAACCGTCAAGAAGGTAGGTTCTGTACAGAGCACAACTGGAGGCTTTTTCAGGCTTATAAGACAGAAAGGTAGAAGAGGTAATTGATACCATCAACCTCCTGAACAAGAACTTTTATTTATAATGCATTAATTCTTTTTAATTAAAAGGTACAAAAACTGTTACATTGTTTGTTTAATTTAATATATGCTGAATTTCAGATCATTCAATAGCTTTGAGAGCCCCAAACCAAACCAACTACATCACTGACGTCACAGTTGGACCGCCCCCTAACAGTACTGTGCGCGCTCCAGGACCTCCACCAAGTAACAGCGCGTCCCCGCGGCTGCACGGCGTTAATTTAGATAGTTGGCAATCAGAAATTCCCACAGGGAGAAGTCCGTGTTATAGAGTACGTATGGACGACGGAAAATCCTGCATTTGGGAAAATATGGATACCACCTTGGAGAAGGATTTTCATGACTTGTTGTGAGCGTAGAAGCGGATTCCGGTGACGATATTTGTTCTGTCAGGAAGTTTGACGTATTCGGCTGAAGGTTATTTCTTGCTTTGTTTTGGTTGTGAAAAGTTGTTGACTAGTGTTGCTTTCAGAAGCTGTATCGCTGACTGAAGACTGTTTTTACTATATATGTTTCCATTTCAGTTTGACTGTCACGCGAATACTTCTGGAAATACAACTTTGAAGTTTGCAGCTTTGCGAAATCCTAACACCGCTGGACTTTATTCAACTCGGCTTCGCTTGACCTAAACAATGGCTACATAACAGATAACGTTTACTTATACAGTTATTGTATACTATTTTATCAGCGTTTGTTGTCATTGTGGTTTGTTTCAGCTCTAATCGTCCACGACGTTGCTCTGAATAAAACCCCCTCAGTGAATTTTCTTTGGGCCCGGCCTAAAGGCTCTCTGTACATGATCAAGATTATATGCTTATCAGTGTTGCAGAACATATGTATTTATAAGAAGTGCAGCTGTTGCAGAAGACAAATCTCCACCCTAGAATATTTGGACACATACCTGGCAACACAGAATTGAGAAATCTGCTAAGTTAGCAGGAACCGAGGCCATCAAAATCACGGAAATCCCGCTGGCGAACTGTACGCACAGATGGATTTCATCCAGGCCATACGGCTGCTGTTGCACCTGGTCGGGTAGTGGCTGCTCGGATTTAACGCGTCTCTGTGTCCGGGAAGCCTGAAAACACAGATATCAAGCAAAACTTCTGAACATGTTTTGGAAATTTGTGTTTTCCAAAGATCCGAGACTGCAGTGGACTCTGGGCCACAGCTGGACCAGTTAGATGTAGGCTTTCCATCGGAACATTTTCTGTGTGCATCTCACAGCTGTTGCTGCTCATTTCATCACCTGGAAAAGCTGCTGCTGTGTGTGTGTGTGTGTGTGTGAACTTTCCATCAAAGAAGACAAACCCCTGGTTCCAGGGGGTGGGGGTGGGGGAGTCAGCCCCGCCATGGCGCCCTGTCGCATCTCAGGTGTGTCGGTCTGAACCGGGACACCTCAACAATCAATGGACGTGAACAGCGGCTGGACCTATTGCGTCATTACAGCCGCGAGACACCGGTGAGCAGAGCTGGTGCCTTGTACACACCTGAGAGGACAGGTGAGATGTTGGAGCAGTGCACGTGATGGTATTGACAGGTGAAAGCTGTGCCACATTCATGTAATACTGTAATAATCCTTTTTAATAACTCAAAGAAAGCCTTTTGCTTGAAATACTGTTGTATATAATAGACATTTCTATTAGACGTTTCCCTAATTATTGATCAGCTCCACATTAAAATATGAATAGTCATAACTTTCCTTTTGGAAACAATATAAGATACATCCCATTTGGATTTAAAAATAGCTCTGCAGTTGGAGTTTATAAACGGAGTACAATAATATACAAACAATTTTTTTTTTATCTGAACCATACCAGGTGCCCGGAGAATTAAGTCAGCAATGAGAGGCAGGGTACATCCTAGATAGGTCACCAGTCTGTCACACTTATTTGGAAAAATCATTGTTGCATCAAAAGCCACTAGTACTAAAGTGACCGACTGTTAATTATCAGCACGTAACTGATCTTTTAAGGTCCTATTAATTTTTTATCATGTTATTAATGAAGTCTGGTAATCACTTATTTTCCTAAATTATCAGACAATGTGCCTGATTTTTCCCTTTATTTTTGTTAATATAAATTATATGGGTGAATATGTGTCAGGTGATGTTGCCTATCAGATTAATGCCCTTAACTCCACCCAGATTCTCCCTGAGCTCACTTTAATATACTTGTAATAGTTGAGATTCATTTTGTGGAGGTGCTTACCCCTTAATGGGAAACTCAAGCTAGGCAGGATGAGTCATATTTGACAGGATTTACTCAAGTACCGTCAAACAAAGTTGTCTTTTAGTGTTCAAACCCTTTATTTTTGCAACACAGATATGGAGGAAGTCCAGCTGTCTCTTCTGAAAATATGTCAGCCTGTCTTTATATTTCTGTGTATTGTTTTTAGTACATTTATATTCTCATTGAGCAGGATTTTCAAGTCAGATGCACATTTTCACTTATGTTTGTGTTTCGAATGTATATTTAAATTTAATTTCAGTTTTTAAAGCACTACAGAAGGCTTTTTGTACCTTTATGTCGCCAAAACAAGCAGTGGTTCTTTGTTGAGATTGCAATATTCAAATGTGGTGGGTTGCTCTAGACCAGAAGCACATGTGCACCTGAAACAGAAGAGACAACATCAGGCTGGGGGATTTTGCTGTGGAGCCCTGAGTCCAGATGCATCACAGGCCTGGGACATAGAGGAGTGTGGCTGGGAAAAACAGCCTCAGACTAAACACCTCTCAAAGCAGACAGAGGAGGCAGGGTAGAGGAAAATCCATGTAAATCCTGCTTGCCCTGGAAATATGATACAATGAAAATAAAGCAGGCACAGCTGACTTGATTGGTTGAGATCAGGCTTGCTCTCAACTGAACAACCTCCCAGTTAAGATTTGGAGAAAGAAGGGGAAACCGACAGTTGGACAGTTATTAGTGTTTGACAAGTTCCTCACCAAATTACTGATGTTTCTGGAGAATAGTTTATCATCATATCCAGAAGATTATGGATCCTTGCTACCTCAAATAACCCTAAAGTAATGATAGAGTGAGGATTTCAAACTTCATGAGGTGCATGGTATTTCACTGGAAATAAGGATTAAATTGCAGAAATTGAAAGCCTTTGGTGGCTTCTCTGTTAACGGGGCAGTATGAGAGAGACGGAAGCTTTAAAGCAATGTAGCCACGCTCTGCCGACCACAGACGGACATGCCCGGCATTCCTGTGGGTGATTATTACCCAGAAATCCACAAAGTCAATGAGTTGCCTCAGGTGCCAATGCTGCATATTTACAGAAGTTTGTGGCATCTTTTCTTTCCTCTGAAACAGCACTCTGACAGCAAAGTTAGTCAAAAAGCCCCTTTTACAGCCTCCATTCCCAAACAAGAACACCAAAGGATGCTTTCTAGTTTCTTTTGACTTTCTTTGACCTTTTGTGGGGTTTTTTTGGGTCAAAGTTACATTTATAGTTAAAATCGTCCTCAACTTTCTTTGACCATGACATTGATTTAGATTTGGAGCACAACATCTTAGTCTATGGTCTAAGTTGCTTTGCACAAAATGAAGCCAAGTTTGAAGTGTGGTGAAAAAACTTTAGTTCAACATAAAAAAAAGACAAGTTCAGGTATTTTAATTGTATCTTAAGTGTTTTACACTCGAGACAAAAGCAGCAACTCCAGTTTTGATTTTACTCCAAGTAGCAGTTGCTTATTAGCTTGTAGATGTAAAAAAAACTTGTAGTTTTTCAGGACCTCAAAGTCACTGGAATGAAGCAGTTTTCTGCCTTCTTGAATGAGCTTAATTTACATGTTTTCATTTTAACACATTTTACGGAAACCCTTTACATAAAAGGGAATGTCTCAGTCTAATGTTTAGGACTAATTATATTGCCTTGTTGACAACAACAGTGGTGGTGTGGCACACCTAAGACAGGGTTTTGCAAGATATTTAAAATGTCATAAAACTCATAAAGAACATTCCTCCCATATGAACTGAGCCAAGGCCATTGCTGCCAGTGCAGCTTGAATTTCACCCGTTTCCAATTGTCATTCTTTCTCATGGGCAAACACACATTTTCCCTCACTCTGCACGCATTTTCATTCACTCAGAGTTTTGGTAAAAAGGAAAAAATCCAACGGTCTGTACTTTGCAAGCTTAGGTTTCATGCCAGCAACAACTCTAGCATGAGAAGGGGTTTCTGCTGTAAATGAAAGTGAGGCTGTCTTGACATTAAATACTATTATGTAAATTGAATAGTATGTATGAAGACTGCAGTATAGCTATTTTCTCACGACAGTTTACAGTTTTCATTATGATTCCTTTTCTTCTTTTAGCAATAGAGGGATGATTTCAGGTCTGAGGTACTTGTAAAGTGACAACTTTTGTAATACCGAGGTATAACCTTTGTCATACTGTCATGTGCTGTATGGCTCAATGATTCACATCCTTCTGCTGTATGCTCTATCTCAGAAACCATTAAACTAATTGCTTTCTTTCTGCATTTACCACCACAGGCTGTCAGTGGTTTGTTTCAGAAGAAACAAGAGTCTGAAGACTGGTTTGTGGACCTCGTACACAAACATCGTCACGATGAGTAAGTCTGATGTTAAACAGACATTTAGTATAGTTTTGCCAGAACACAAGATTAAAACAGACGCACATAGAGTACCCCTGAGGACAAAGCCCGTGCAATCTGCTGCTCCAGACATTGTCAGGTGAAGGATTGGTTTTTGGCATTCTTAAGATGAGGTCTGGTTCCCTCAGCTGTCCTGGGGCTGTGTGATGTCTGTCCAAGATACACATGGGGAATGTTTTCTCTCTGGGAGTTAGCACAACCAAGCAGAGCTTGCCTTGAGATCAAACTTGAGAAAAGGCATATTAAAAACACTGCACATCTTTCCTGCTCAGAATACCCAGTCACATTATTCTCTCACTATAATTCCATCTATCTGTCTGTCTGTCTATCTGTCTGTCTGTCTTTCTGTCTGTCTGTCTCTTTCTGTCTGTCTGTTTCTTTCTGTCTGTCTGTCTCTTTCTTTCTGTCTGTCTCTTTATTTTTGTCTTATCGTTGTTAGATTTGCTATGGAAGAAACCTCATCTATCTTGCGTGACCTTGAAAAAGCAATATAAGTGACTGCAACATAGTTTAGAAGCACTTCATCTTATGTATTTATTGTATCTGCCACACACCAGTCCAATAGAGTCTTATTATATTTTGTCAACTCACCATTGTCTTCAGATGAGAGGCAGGCTCTTCACTCTATAATGAAGGACTTAGTTGCCCTCCAGATGACACGGCGCCAGCCTTTGATGTCTTATGACAACAGCAAACCAAAGACACCAGCACCAGCAAACAGACAGGTACAGTATCCGTGCATCAGATTTAGATTTTCAGACGAGTGTGATAACAAAGTTCAGGCAATGTTCCTCTCATAATTTAGGACCTGAGCCAAGGAGTACTTGAATAAAATTATTTCCTTGATTTTAGTATATCATAAATTATAAGTGTAGTTCTGAAGAAGAGAAAATGTCTTTGTTCAACTCTGAGCCTGATTAATGACCTTATGGATATCTGTCTGTAATATTGTGTCCCATCATACCATCAGGGTATAAATTTTTTTAAAAAGGTTATGTAATTTTGCTTAATTCAAGTGAAATCAAATCTGAATAAACTTGGGAAAGAGTCCTCTGTCCAAAAACCCTTTACAGATATGTTGAATTAAAATTATTCAATAACTATAAATGCGTAGAATATATATTCTGTCAATCCTAATTTCCAGAGGCACATAAAAGCCCTGTTATTGGAGTTGAATAACATTGTCAGTAGTATTTCTCTTGACCTACCTAGTTGATTAATAAGGCCAAATCACAGTCAACACCTTGATTTGAAACTTATCATATTCCATATTGGATGCAAAGCCACACTTTGCACTTTTTCCACCTGTTTTTGTGCAACTTTAACAAGTGGGAAGCAGTTTAATAGGTGAGTTTGAGAGGTGCTCATAAGCATAGTTTGCTAACTTTGGCTTGAGCCAAGCTAGATGATCTCCCAGTTTCCAGTCTAAGATAAGCCAAGGAGGACTGGCTTGCACTTGATGTTTACTTATTAATAACAAGCCAATGTTCTCACGTAACGCTTTCCAGAAGGGCAAATAAGTGCATTCCTTTAAAAGTAAAATAGTTTCTTAAAAACAAAAGATTTTCCATCTGAAACAGATGATCCCCTTTCCCATAGCAAAACCTCAACTACACTGATTGTTAATGGTGTGAATGGGTTCTTATAAAGGATGAAGTAGTGAAAGAGGCTTTGTCATCATAAAGGGAAAAATAAAAGTTTTGTGTAAGATCAAATGGTGTAAAGCTCACATGTGCAAATCAGTTTTAAAGCATCCTTCAAGCTCATTTCTCTTTTTCTGCCAGGACGATGTCAGGATAAAGTTTGAGTTCTTGGGAGAAAGGAGGTGAGTGTAGTTGGCCTTCATCTAAATCTATGTTGTGTGTATGTATATATGTGTGTGTGGGAGTGTGTAGAGATTGTGTGTAGATGTACAGTTGCACACATTTATATACAAATGACTTAGAGGGCAGAAACATGCATTGGAGACATAAACATACTCACTTAGGCATGCCATTTTTGTCACATGTTCCAGTTCATGAGAAAGAGCACACACTCCAGCACTTAAATTTGACTGGTATGCAAGCTGGAGAGTGAAAAGGGAAAGGACTGTGGTTACATGCGGCTGCCAGCACAAACCACAAATATGCAAGGTGTACTTAGAAGAATCTGCACACACTAAAACAGCAACTCGTGTGTATTTTGTTTGCACATGTGCATGTAACTCAAACACAGTTTCCGTGCCAGGTGCTACAAATCTCTTATAATCTGTCTGACTGTGTGATTTCTTACTTTTTATGTGCAGGATCTTGATGTTTGGAAGGCCTGTGCAGTTTGAGGAAATTCAGCAGAAAGTCAAGAGTGTCTTTGGCCAGCAGCTGGACCTGCATTATGTGAACAATGAGGTAAAGTATAGCTTTTTGTTTGTGTTTTGCTGCCCATCTCTTTCAGCTATTTCTTTCCTCACAAGTAGTTGTCTGTCAATTATTACTTCACAAATTGCGTTTTTTTCTGCTCTTTTGAAAAAAAAGCTATATCAATGAACTAATGAAGGAGACTTAGCTTGTTCTGTATAGTATTATTTTGTTCTCTTTATTATAAATATAAATTATTTGATATTAGGATGTTACATGTTTTTCCTCTATAAATACACAAATAAACCTATCTTGCCTCTAATCATCAGATAGATAGTGGATGTCTCTTTAAATTTTACATGTGTGAAGCAACAAGAAGGAAAATTACAAGCTTCTTTACATCACATGTCAGACATGTGCCAAAGCAAATTGTTCTTTCTGTAAAATGTTCTTTTTCTGAAGCGTTTCAAGCTTAAAAGGGAAGTGACGACATTTTATGAGACTGAAACATTATGTTAATAATTATTATAACATTAAAAGTTGTACATACTGTGTGTATGTTTTCATATTAAGTTAATTTGTTTTTAAAGCTTTGCAAAATGTATGTGTTTCATATTTTTGTCTTTGTGCTGACAAGCAGTTCACCCAATACAAACCTGAAGCCATGTAATCAGCCAAACAAAACAAATCCCACCTAAACTGTGGCTTTATGAGCTGTGAAAAGGTTCATGCAGACTAAAAACATATATAAGTACCACTGCATGCTGTGTCGTCATTTCTGCGCAGCATATGTGTCCTCACATTTCCCTAATCATTGCACATTCCTGCTGACCTGTGTTCATCTGTGTTTCCTCAGTTGATTAAATATTTAGGCATTTAAAATGTATCTCATTGCTTTGTATGCTTATTCATCTTGGCATGCATTTTTCTTAGTGGCTATTGTTGATTTTGTGCGTGTGCATGTTTGTCTTGTATCTCGGCAGATGTCAATCCCTCTGCGGGGTCAGGATGACCTGGACAAGGCAATTGACTTGTTGGACCGAAGCTCCAACATGAAAAGCATCAGAATATTGCTTCTCGCTCAGGAGCAGAACAACGTGAGACACACACAGATGCACACACATTTGCACCATCCATTACGCCACTGCTATTTCCTCACTGCAGAGTCATATTGTGAAAAATACCAGTTCATATGTTACACTAATCCTTTGTGAAGCAATTGTTTTGTCATGTAGGAAAGTCTGTTCAAACTGCCCCTTCTGTGTTGCTCTCTTGCCCCTAACTACAGGCTCCATCACCTTCTCATCATGCACCATGTAAGCAGGTGAGGATCAAGTCGTCTCAGTCCACGGGGGATGTCAGTACAGTGTACCAATCCTCCGAGCCGAGGGGGCGACACCTCTCAACTGGTAAATGTATTTAATTTTCATTTTACATCATTTTTCACACTCTGATGAAATAAAAGGAGATCCAGTCATTTTTAATAACTCAGAAATATAACATTATGTTTCTATTCATTAACAAGTAGCTATTATTATATTATTTTTATTTATTTATGCATTAATATATTTATTTTCAGAGCTATTTTGATTTCCCTCTCCATCACGTACACCACTCACGGCTCTGTTTTGCTTCCCTTTCTTGCAATGGGTCCTCTTCCTCTTCCTGTTCACCATTACTAGATGAAGCTTGCTGGACTGTACCCAATCAGATTATGGCACGCTATTAGTGTGCTGGACAAGTGGTCTGCTTATGATTTTTTTTTTGTTTTCCCTTAAAGACGGGAGGGCTTCAGAGCTTCAGTTCATACCAGTTGCAGGACACAATGTTAAAAGCTTGTCTCACATAAGCCAGAAGATCAGCAACAACACATTACTTAGCTTTTTCTTTATATTGTTATTTTTTTATGTTTCTCAGATGGAGCACAACTGTATCACAAATGCTTCTGCAAGGAATGTTGTTTGGGTTTTGCAGTGATGTCTGTCTAATGTTTGCTTTTATGCTGTTTATGCTTCTTGAATATATATTCAACGGAAGCCTTCAAAATACATTGTCATACACCACGCATGTTTCAGCAAGTTCAGATAACTACATTTCTTAAATAATCTTATCTCTCTAGGTTCTCAGAACACCGGGAGAAGTTCACCGCCTCCTGGTTATGTGCCTGAGCGCCAGCAGAGGATTGCCCGCCAGGGTTCTTACACCAGCATAAACAGTGAGGGGGAGTTCATTCCTGAGACCAGTGATCAGTGTGTGAGTCATCATTTCAATACTAATCCATTTCATTCATTGACATGGTTAAAAACTTTAAGCTTATTTCCTTCAGGCTTGTAACCATTTCCATCATCGGCATGGCTACGAGCCTGAAAAGAGAAGCTTAAGCACAGCCGATAGATGTGGGAGCCTGCAAGTTGTATTAGTTCAACTTTGCAAAGTTACCAGGTTTTAGTTTAATTACGTTTTATGGCTGATATGGAGGGATTTATGGTTTCAATAAGCAGCTGAATGTATTTAGGCAAATAAGTCTGCACAGTGAGTTCCTCAGATTTAGTCATTCAAACACTTGAAGTTTAAACTTTACAACCAAAAAATAAAGGTTGTTTAAAATGTTTTTTCATTTCTCTCTGGAACATGTGAACACAAAGTAGATTTACATGTACGTTAATCATTTTCTCTTGTTCTCTGCACAGGTGCTGGATCCCTGGAGCAGTGCAGAAAACTCCATTTCTGGAAGCTGCCAGTCTCTGGACAGCAGCTCAGACAGGTGACGAATAAACTCTTGTGGTGATGTTTTTTTTTGTTGCCAGAAAAATTGTTACAGCTTGTCAATTTTATTAACTTTCATTGCATTTCCAATGAGAGAATTGGCAAGCTTTTAATGTGTAATATAGTGGTGCAGTGGTAAGCACTGTGGCCCTACAGAAAGAAGGTTGCTGGTTTGAGCCTTGACAGAGGGGAAGAGCTAACGGTGGCTGTTCAGTTCAAAATTTGCATGTTATTTCTATGTATGTTCAGTGGGTACTCTGGCTTCCTTCCACTTTCCAAATACATGCATGTTAGATTAATTGACCACTCTAAATTGTCCCCAGGAGTGAGAGTTAATGGTTGTTTATGATAACCTGGCACCCTGTCCAGTGTGTACCCTGCCTCTCTCCTGCTAATTGCAGGGATAGGCTGCAGCTTCCCTCGACCCTGAAAATGAATGAATGTGTAATGACTTATACAAAATGTCCAAATAGATTGAGTGTTAAACTTCTTTTGTATTCTCCTGTCTTACAGCCCATCAATGAGAAAGTCTCGTACGCACAGAGCTAAAAGTTACCCAGATAATCGTCAGGAATGCTCAGGTGAGTGCTAAGTGCTGATCTTAAATAATAACTGTAAAAAGTTTAGTTATTGCACAAATCATGTTACTGTAAGTAATATCTGATAAGCTTCCAGAAGTATTAGTGCTAGTCAACTGGAAGCCGAGCAAAGCTATGAATTATAGGCTATGCCTAATGACCTTTGAACCTTTCTGTGCTTTCAGACAGGGAGAATCATGTATATGACAGGGTAGCGGGAAAGGGAGGCACATATCCTCGCAGGTACCATGTTTCTCTGCATTGTAAGGATCACAGTGAAGGTAAGGTTAATGACATTTAAGTTGCATTTATCAATATCCTAGTTTTTCGTCTCTTACTCTCATCCATTAGTTGTAAAGTGTTACCCGCTCTCTTCTTCAGGTCGTCGGACATTTCCACGCATCCGTCGTCCCCATGGAAACCTGTTTACTCTGGTGCCCTCACGGCGATCTCTCAATGGCAGTGAAGAAAGTCTGGGCAGCTGGCAGCTTCTTGACGCACAATGCAGACTGCATCCCCAGGATCGCTCTGTTGCCCACAAATGTGAGTACCGGTCCAGTCGAGTTCCAGCAAACATTTGTGTCTAGTCACAGTGTAAATAAGTGGTTAATCCAAAAATAAAGCTATGAGTCAAAATAAAGAATAGATTCCCTGGATTCAGTTTGATCATGTGTTGCTTGTGGTTAAGATGCAGCAGAAAGACAGTGGAACTGTAAAAAAAATTATGGTCAGGCCTTAAACTAGGATGATAATCAGCATAACTACACATAAAACCTCAAATCTGGTCATTAATTATTCATCTTATAACTTATAATTTGATGCAGACTTGTTATAAAGCTCAAACGGAGCTTCCCCAAGTTACAATACTGCCATCGAAAAAATAAAAAACTTGCATGATGTATAGACTTTGTAGAATATTTCCATGTCGGGATGGTTTTAGAAATTAAGACATGAATTTTTACATACAAAGTTGAGGCTCAGTCTAATTTAGAGACTCAAAAGTCCAGGTTATAAAGTTGTAGTAAAAGTAAATACACACTTTTTATTTAAAAAAAACTTTCCCTCAAGAAAAACACTCACACTTTGAAGAAAAAGAAATGTTACAGTCTGGTCTAATCTTCAGTTAGGAAGTTGCATGCTGCATGAGAGACCTATACATGTTTAGTTTAGCTGACATACAAACTTTTAACGTTTGTTAAAAACGTGTGTATTTAAGTGTGAACAGCTGTTTGTTTCAGAATCATTGTCAAAATCATTGTATTTTTATGAATGACTTGCTGAGTGTGTGTATTTACTTCTTCTCAGCGCCTAGTGCACCACTGACGTGGCGTCGGGGAAAGCTTCTTGGCCAGGGGGCATTTGGTCGGGTCTACCTGTGTTATGATGTGGATACTGGGAGAGAACTGGCTGCCAAGCAAGTCCAGTTTGATCCTGACAGTCCTGAGACTAGCAAGGTGAGATGTTACAGCTGACCTGCACACGTTTGCACTGGGATCTCACTGGATTTGTCTTTGTTTCCTCCCTGATGTCACCATATTTTACAACTTCAGATGCAACAGAAAGAAAATATCATTAGATGTTCACGCAGACCTACATGTTAACCCTGGTTGCACAACATTCAGCTGTTTCTGTCTATAAATGACATCACCTTGCTTTGACTATGTAACTCATTAATGTAAACATTGCTTTTATTTATTTATTTTTTGTTAAATATAAAACTTAAGTTAATCAGTGAAACAAATCTACTTCGATGTCCAACTGTAAACACGCCAGGAATGACCTCATATGTTAATCTTTCTGGGCCATCTTGCTGGAATGTAGATGGTTAGTTTTGAGCATGGGATTAATGAGTCAGCTATTTTCAACCACTTTACTCCAGTAACAGCGGAAAAAGACACAAACTTTATTTTATTCCAAAGCACAAAAAATAAAGAAATGAAATGAGCAAACAAATGGGATGCATGGTGGAAGCTATCTTTCCTCCCCGTCCCCTATTTTTATGTCTCTTCCTGTTTGCAAAAGGGAAAACATGCACTGTCACTTCCTGTATCCTAGAGGTGCTGAGTATTGTTGTGATGATGGAGGTTGACGGGTCAGTTTTGACTTGAACTACAATCACCCTTTTACACCCCCACTCCGACTCTGAGTTTGTAGCAGATGTGAATCGGTTGTTCCACTAAACGGGCCTCTGTGGTGGGACTTTGGGACTACTTTGTGTCTCTCTAACTTCCCTTTCTCCTCTCTGTCTCTGTTGTGGCCTCATTCTCTGAGGTAAACACAGGAACTTGCTTTGGGAAACTGTACTATCAGCTTTCATTTAGTCTCTGCTTTAGTTTTTTGCTTTTTTGGCAGACTCCACATGGAGGTCAGAAATTTCTGTTTGTCTTTCCTGTGTTTATGGTTATTTGTGTTTGTGATCGATTGATTAGCAATAGCCAGAAAATGCACTTTGTGTGCATGAAAATGATTAATTAAGGCTCCCTGTAAAGATTCATATTTCAGAGGTACCGTACCGTACCGTCCTCTTCCGCTTATCCGGGGTCGGGTCGCGGGGGCAGCAGCCTAAGCAGGGAAGCCCAGACTTCCCTCTCCACAGCCACATCAGCCAACTCATCCGGGGGGATCCCGAGGCGCTCCCAGGCCAGCCGAGAGATATAATCCCTCCACCGGGTCCTGGGCCTACC
>JBAMHX010000023.1:20423645-20444372 GCA_037177515.1 Pseudomugil tenellus
AAGCATGGATTCAAATATTTTGCTCATCATATGGGGTCTTTGGGCCGCCCTTAGTCTGGCTCCCCTGCAGAAGCAGGGGAGCACGCAAACCCCTCCACCACGTTAAGGTGGCGGCCCAGGGAGGGGATTTCAGAGGTTAAAGCTTTAATTTACTTGTTCTTTTTATGTTCCTACAGGAAGTCAGTGCTTTGGAGTGCGAAATCCAGCTCCTGAAGAATCTGCACCATGAGCGCATCGTTCAGTACTACGGGTGTTTGAGGGACCACAATGAGAAGACCCTCACTATTTTCATGGAGTACATGCCAGGAGTGAGTACCAGCAGCTTTCCTTTCGCAGGTTCACCCAGAGTTCAGAGTCTGGTCCATGCTTCTTGTAATATTTAGATTTTTCCTAAAACCAATCAGAGAATCTGTCATGAGATATAATAAAATACTAAAAAGTATTTTTTTTTGGTTTCTGTATTTAAGTACTTTTTCAAGTATCTGTACTTAAATAGGTTAGGTTGCAGATGCTTTTGAGATTTAATTCACTATGTTTTACAGCAAATATCTCAGTGCTGTTACATTTGTACAATGTGCTGCGATATATGATCCAGCCATATTGCAGGTGTGTTTGAGTTATTTTATGTTCCTTTGGAACGCTGCAGAAATTCCTTTAAGTTGAATAGGCCTCTACATTTTGCTTTGACTGACCGCTGCTATGAGCAAGGGGGTTTGTGCGTCCTCGCCACACCCTTCATATCATTCACCAAGTAGCCTGTTCACCTGCCATAGCAGAAATTCATGGTAAGTTGTATCTAACATGTGGCAATGCCTGCAACTTTAAAGTTCAGTTTGCTAGAAGGACTTTTTCCTCAGCGGAGCCATGGGGGTATGATCAAACTTGTCCCACTAAACCAATCAAAATGGGGAGGTAATATTGGACCCTCTTTTAATGAGAACGAGGGGTACCATGAAGTTTCTACAACTTGTTTCTAAATCACAGAACCTTATGTGCAGGTATGAACTGTGGGTGAATACAATAACATAAATAACCTTGCAGATTATTGACGTTAGATTATCCCAGTGTTACCAGCAACCTCTGTGTCATTGTGAATTAACACTGATGTGTGTCAGTGTTTAAATATACATACGGTTAGTACATTATAGCCACTACGTTACCCAATACATTTTGCAAGTACATTTTTAGTCAAATTTATTCTTACTTAAATAAAAATGTTACTTTTACTGAAGTACATTTTTGTCTGCTTAAATATACTATTACTTTTTCCAGTTTCAGATCACACATTATTTTAGTGTTGCCTTACAAATGGGTGTAACAGAGACATTGCATTATGTCATGAAAGCAACAACAATAAAAAAAGGAGGCATAGAAATAACATTTGGTTACTTTTCCTACCAAAAATAAATCTATCTATACAACATAATATTTATACTTCATCTGATCTTCTAACATCTTTTATTACTGTCATTATCTGTTGCTCACCTGCATGTTTTTTTCTTTTTGCGTTGGTTTAGATTTCACAGGAAGTGAACTCTCAATACAGTTTGTGTAGTTGCTACGGTTTCACCTCTAAAGAGCTGGTTGAAACAAATTGTTAATTAAATTAAATAAGCATAAAGATGTTATTTTGAATTCTTGATTTGCCTTTTTATTTGTGTCAGGGTTCAGTCAAAGACCAACTGAAGGCCTACGGGGCCCTGACAGAAAACGTGACCCGAAAGTACACGAGGCAGATCTTGGAAGGCATGTCCTACCTGCACAGCAACATGATTGTACACAGAGACATCAAAGGTAACATTGTTATACTGAGTTAGTTTAATATGCAGAGGACTGAGCGCTGTCATTGTTTAGATGTCTAATGTTTAGATGTCAAATAGGTGCTCATATGTTTGGGTCTTCCATGTGTTGATGAGGTTTAATCTTCACATTTTCTGTGTCTACCGTGGCTTTCAGGTGCCAATATCCTGCGGGATTCAGCAGGGAATGTGAAACTTGGAGATTTTGGTGCCAGCAAGAGGCTTCAGACCATCTGCATGTCTGGCACTGGGATCCGCTCCGTGACTGGCACCCCCTATTGGATGAGTCCAGAAGTGATCAGTGGAGAGGGCTATGGCAGGAAGGCGGATGTTTGGTAAGCACAGATCTGTTTCTTGGTTTCATAAACCTGCAGACTGACTACATATAATAACTGACACGTAGTTCAAACTATCCAATACTACATAGGTAGTGCAAGTGTAGACGGTGTGGAGCAGGTGGACGGGTTTAAAAGAGAATGAGTCTTTACTTGCGCTTACTACCATTAAACGTCGTGCTCAAACCTAATATACGGAACCTGTAATCTTAAAAGAAAAAATAGAAACAAATCCCCTGAATATTACATCTTGATTTGGAAACATTTGAAAATGCGGCAGATATGTCAAACACTTCAGAGCAAAGATAACAAAGATGTGTCACCTGCTTGTCATTGGAGGATACTTCATTCTTTTAATGTGTTTTTTTATTATAATGAGGGAAACACACACTATAGAGAAACCTCAAACAATCACAGAAAATGATGCTCGTTTATGTTGCTGGAATAAAAATAACTGTTGTGTAGCTGAGAAACAAGCACATTCAAGTCAACATATATTATGGCTTTCTGCATCAGAAGCAGAGGAAATAACCTGACAGTTCATTTGACAGGAAGTCTCTCAGTAAAAGTAGCTCATGTTGAAAGAGGAATGTAGGTTTTGCAACATGCAGAGGCTTGATTGTAAACCAAAATTCAGTAGGCAAAATAAAAAAAATCCTAAAACTGGGAACTGGCAGGTTGAACCATGACTGAAGAGCAGGAAAAATACCAATGTGGCTGACACACTGAGCTCATAAATTAGGTTGTTTTTGTGTTTAAAATGAGCAAAGAACTCACTTTAACACTCAGAGTAGCTCAGATGAATAGTATGATTGGCTAAATGCCAGTGAGACAGGCTTCTACACATTTGGTATGCTTGGATACTTAGTCATTCCTGAAGAGTTATGCTCCCAAGATGTCTTGTACCTTTCAAACAGATGGGATGAGAGAGTTAAAACTTAAAACATTCCTCTGTAACATTATTGTTCAGGTATTTAGGCTAAATATGTGGTATTTGTTTCAACTTGTTATGTGGCGATGCACTTAAACAAAAACTATTGTGCGTGTTTTGCAGGAGCCTGGGTTGTACTGTGGTGGAGATGCTCACAGAAAAGCCTCCATGGGCTGAATACGAGGCCATGGCAGCCATATTCAAGATTGCCACCCAGCCGACAAATCCACTGCTTCCTTCGCACACCTCTGACCAGGCAAGAGACTTTATCCAGTGCATCTTTGTGGAGGCCAAACACAGGCCCAGTGCTGAGGAGCTGCTCAGACATCCCTTTTCCCAGATTCTATGCTGAGACCTGCCTGGTTTCTGAACTTCAACCACAGCATCGTGCAGAAGTATCTGCAGCTTCCATAAACCTCTTCCAAGACAGCAATGAGTGATTCAGATTTCATTGCTAATTTGATGAAGCGTTTTCCACCATTAGGATGGTCTAAAAAGAGATGAATTCCCTTGTAAGTAAATTCAAATAATAGACTATTTTTCCAACTGGCTGCTCCTAAAATAATCACCACTGTGTGCTCTTAGAAGAGTGTCCACAAGGGGGAAACGCATGTAAAGTATTTGGTATGCTTCAGATACTTTACAGAAAGACATACTTTAGAGGCATAGTGTTTTCAGTCACTGCTTATGTTGTCAATTAAAATATCAGGACTCTTTAAAATGTCAGACATCTAAACATTTAGTTGTGACCATTTTAAGCTTCAACGAGCCTAGAACTTTTTTTATATACAAAAGGTGGCTTCAAACCTCCAAGTCATTATTTAAGCTATTAGAAAGAATCCATGTAGAAAATGTTCATTGTGGATTTGTTTTCTTTCCTTTCATTTTTTTTGCCTTTCTACCTTCTTTTGTCTTCTGCTGCATCATGTCCTCTCCTTACACCGCCATTCCTCCTCTATTTTCCTTCAGTTTCATAAAATGTTCTCAGCTAAGAAACTCTCAAAACAGGGAAAAGTTACATCCCATGGACTTGTTTTCAGTGACATATGAAAGTAAAACGGATGATGCTGGTGGTTATAGTTTGTATATGCTCATTGTGTTTATTGTAGGTAATTTCTGTTGACTTTATCTGTTTATGTGTGTCTGACCTGAACATCCCTGACCCAGAGGTCATGCCTTAAAGATCGTCTTAAATCAGATGCACTTTTATGTAAAAAATTAATGTTGTGGGGTTTTTCTTTAGTTTTAAGAATTAGTTTTTTTTTTGTTTGTTTTACTTTTATTTATATCCCCGTTGCATTCCAAGTAGATATTATAAGGAGATATGTATGTATAAATATATTTTTTATATTTAGACTGTGTCAAATCCAATGATACTTTGAAGACATTGGGCTTTTAAAAGAAAAAGATGAAAGCAGCTGGTTTTGCAGACACAATTACATCAAGATGTTTTTAAAGTGTAATGGGTGGAAAAGGTACTCTGGCCATGTGGTTCTTGCTCCAGTGCAGATTTTTTACTTACTACATCCTTATTTATACATTTAGGAGACAGTATTGACTGAGGGGTTATAGAAACCTAGCGTTGTTACCCTTACTGCTTTGCTACATCCCAAGAAGAAAATCCAATAAACCACAGGGGACTTTTTGCATATGTTTGATCTCAGTGTTATTAAAACATAACTAAGGGATGTATGTGAGCCAAAGACAAGCAGGATCCGAGCCAGTATGTCAGAGTTTTCTCTTCTACCCAGACAACGACTTTGTTTATCCCAGGGTTCAGACAATATATTCAGTATTAAACGGTTCTCTGGGCAAAAAGCTCGCTGTTGCCTTAAAGCTAATACAAGAATGTTTCGATGGAGCTGCTACATGTATGTAGCCAGATAGGTTAGTATTGAAATTGGTGCAGTTATTAAAAAAAGAGACCCTGAGGTAAGCAAATGAATTCCAGTTAGTTGTTAGAAATCTGTACGTGTAAATGTATAATATGCATCATGACAAGACTTGCAGTGCAAAGTCAAATGTATCAAATTTATTATACAGGAAGAAAAGAACATTGTTATATATTTGTTAAATATTTCATGCCCGCTCTCCAAATCAAATAAATTGTTTTGAAATTTAAATTGTTTTCAGTGTAGTCAAACACATGAGAAGACAAAGGTCTCTTGTGCAGGCCCAGTGAGTCCTGAAACTAAAGGGAAACAGGACACTGAGCTCAGTGTTAGCAGTGAGAAACTGTCTGATTAATGGACTCATTCCTCCTTTTTCTCACTCCCTTATTTTTACTTGTCCTCTCTTTTTACCCTTTCACTCTTCCAGTGAGGATAAACAAGAAGCAGTCACAGGAAGCAGATATTTCTATGTCCGTGTCTGCCTGTGAGGGGGGACAGACTATCGAACAAAGAGCCTTTATTTTAAAATGTTGTGATGCAGTAAGTCATTCAATGCTTTATTACTTTTTATCCCATTTTTTATTTACACAAGCATAACAAAACAAGGATCACTGTCACAGTAGGGTTTTGTTTTTGTTTTTCCTCGAACAGTGATTATTTAATTGAAATTGTTAAATATTTGGTCCGTTGCATGATCAGTGTCATGTTTCTGCCCTGTCAGTCCTCATCAGTGGAACTTGGCACACCTGGGCTTCCTAATTGTCTCTGCCATGGTCCCTGCTTTGAAATGTCGACACTCATCAGTCTTATTCAGCCCACCTGGGTTTTTCCCCATTGCCAGTTTCTCATGAGTACAACTTAAACCAGGGGTACTCAAATTTGGTCCTTGAGCTCTACATGCAGATGAGGGAATTCAGCTATTTGATTCAGGTGTGTTGGAAAAATTATGCATCTAAAAGTTGTAGGGTAGTAGATCTTGGGCATTCCTGACTTTTAAACACTCTCCCTCCCTGACAGATTATCAGCAGCTCTTTGCCTAGTTCAGGAGTAGGAAACTCCAGTCCAACATAGCCGCAGTCCTGCAAGTGTTGGGAGTTTCTCTGTAGCAACACACCTGACACACATCAGGTTTAATTAGCAGAGCTTGACATCAAACTCTGCACAAGTCTGCTAATTACTTATTAATTTGAGTCAGGTGTGTTGCAGCAGGGAAACTTGCAGGAGGAGTGCGCAACACTTTCAGAACTGAGTTGTCTACTCCTGGCCTAGTTGAAGTCCAGCTTACTGTTAGTTGCTGATCTACCATTTCATGTGCCTGGTTTACTTGTCTTGCCAACAATGCATTCCTATTGCCTTGGATTTTGGGATACAGACCCTCGCTTTTGCTTTTGGACCCCTGAGCCTCACCTATCCTACTGTTTGTGTTAGGTACCTGACCTGTCTATTCTGACCTGAGTCTTTCAGACCTTGTTCATCAGATTCAGGACCTTCTTAGTCTTCCTCGTTCGTCCTGGATCATGCATGCCACTACCTCTTAGCCCTCATCTCCTCAAGATCCCCATGTAAAATAAACTTTTTTGTATATCACTACTGTTGTGTGTGACTGAATTTCCAGGTCCTCACAGTTATCAATTAGAATCAGTTTATGAGCAAAACTGCTAAATAAACTTATACAGGATACTACTTGGTAAATGTATTCAAGATGATGAATCCTCTGGACTTGATGACTTTTATGTATGATCAAATTAAGTGTCAGTGTTTTATTACTGAATAAAAGATTGCACTGAGATTTGAAAGACACACACCTCTGTGAAGATTTTTTTTAATAACAAGCTAAAGAGAAGGAGAGCAAAGAGAATGAAAAGGAGACAATACAATAAATAGAAATCTTCAGTATAATTCTCTAATTCCATATGCCATTGATACCTAAAGCTAATAAACAAATGCTACCAAGCTTACTTATGTCAGAAGCGACGGCTAGGAATATGTCCCTGAACGCCCCCAATCCTCGAATAGACACAATACAACAATATAAAGACGCACATGTTCAGTCACAAAGCTCCACTTGGTGTTGAAACTTTGAACCAGCCCGGTATGATGTCACAACAGGATGCATCCTTAGGTTATGACCTTTTATTTTACACTTGATTTGAGATGAGAGAAACAGTTCCAGAGATGTAACTAAAAATATGATTTATTGTGAATAAAGTGCCACCTGGTGTGGAAACTATAAATGTAATAATTGTGAAATTCGATTACAGATTGTCCCTAAATAGGTAAACTTGAGTATCAAAATCCAATTGTAAAAACTGTTCGAGTTATCGCGTTCACATGAGGTGGCCTCCCATGGTGGCGGTCATGATGAAACCATCATATCCCCGACATCCCACGTTTGGGGATATAAATATGAACAATCTTGGGAAACCTCAGTAAATTATGAGCATAATTTTGGAACGCTGGCTTACGAACGTTAGCTCTTAGTTCACAAAGCCTTTGTCCTTTAGTAATACATTATCATATTCTATGAGATTTAAAAGAAAAAAACAGCTTACAGTTTGGATCTGGGACTCTTTGTAGCTATGCACTGTTTGGACCTAGTGGTGCTGAGTCATAAAGCTGACCAGTCTGTCCAAGTTAAGCCCCCCTTCCCCAGGCTTGACTGGCACCCAGGAATTCAGCAGTGCAACAGAAACTCATATCCTTTGCTTATTTATGTTTATTAGAAGACTAAAAGCAAGCACTAGTTTCTCATTTGTTTTCAAACCTCTGCAATGTTTATAAGTAAGTAAGATTATATTATACATAAATAAGATCACTAATTCCTTAAAACAAAAAGATGACACCACCTTAAAGGTGCAGTGATTTTATCAGCCATTGCAAACATCCAAACAGTCTTTATGTAAAATGTAACTAAATTTCTTTCTCTCATCTAATGTATAAATATTAGTAGTATAGTTGATCATTTGAGCTCATTTTACACAATGTTCATTCCTGTTATCATAGAGCAGGAGTCCAAAGTCAGTCTTTAATAACAGCTGTTGTCTTGCTGGTTTTTCAACACACCTGGTTTCCATTAAATTGAACCAAAAGTCTGTGAAGTTCTTTACAGTTGTTTGAGTCAGGTGTGTTGGAGGAAAGATACATAGACAACCTGCAGGATTGTGACTCTCAGGGACCAGAGCTGTATAGCGTTACCATAGAGGGTTAAAAAAAAGCACTTCAGACCCTGCTGTGTTTGAGCCAGAAAGTAGATTTAACAACAAAAAAAACAAACAAACAAAAAAAAAAAACAACGAGATCCAGGAATTAAAATTAAACTAGACTGCACATACATGAGATCTGTATTCTCTTAAAAGTAGGTAAAATTTTAGACTTAAGCTAAACAAAAATGGTTTGAAAAATAAATATAGTTGATTAAACCTCTGCTTAAGTTCAGAAAAGACAGCACTACTCTGGTAGTTATGAGTTATGAGTTATCTACTGAGAACCATGAAATCATGAAATGAATGAGGAAGATTTCAACCACATCCACACAAGCCTGAGAAGAGGTTATCAATACAGTAGGAATGGATATCAAAACCAGATTTGATACGCATCCTGTTAATTAAAAGGTATACTTTTTTTTTACTGTTTTCTATTTTGCTTAGTCTTTTATGTCACAGATCAACTCATTGACAGTGACAAAGAGAGGAAGAGGGAGTCATCTTAAATACCTGCAAGAAGAAACACAGCAAAGAGCAGTGGGGGGGTGGTTGTTTCCAGAATCACTGGCTTGCATGCACCTAAGGAATTATTTTAGTGCTTTTATGTGAACCGTTGACCTCTTGCAGTTATTTTTTTCACAGCTCTATGCTGATACATATTTGGTCTCATGTGGATTAAAACAATACTGATGTTTCATTTCAAATTAGCATCTATAGTTTGCATATTAATTATTCAACTGAAAGCCACTATTCTCAGGCAAAGAATTCCTCATCTCCACACCATGTATGGTCTTGACGTATTGAGAAAAGTGGAGCTGAAAGTCGTTTTTTCCCGCTCACTGGTAAGAACTCAGTTTGGTATGTGGTCATGTACATTCAGACATCACTGAAGTTAAAATGCCAAGGTCATCAGACGTGTAGCGGCCATGTTGCCTTGGCCTGACATTAGATGCATTAAGATTCTGTCCCAAACTCCTTTTTATTATGTGTTGTGCAGATGAGACGGTCTCCTCCTGTCAAAGACATCAATCAGCTGTTTTACTTGGCCCCTCTGTGACTCTGTGAGCAAGGAGGGAGTCAGAGGGCTACGTCTCCATTGTCACGCTCTCTCTGTATGGATGTTTAATCATCAGGACGTATTACCTCAGTGACCAGATCTAAGGCAACGGCAGTGATTGTCTGAAAAATTCAGAAGGGCAAGACAATTAGTGTCACCATAATGATGCAACCATGCTATTAATCCTTAGAGATGGAGCCTTTTAAATCAACAAATCTCTGCCAGATTTAGTGTGCCATCTCGTTTAACCTCTATTAACAGAGACCAATTGGGATTCAAGACACTGTGTTGATGTTTTTCTTCTCTTACAGCAACAACACTTAGAGCTCAGATAGTAAAGTCAAAGACTTTAAAGGTTTTATTCCCTGTCTCCTAGTACCACTAGTTTCCATTGCCTGCGACTTTATGACCCAAAGAAAACCTTTATGTACCACTGTTGTTGTGATTTACTCTCTGTAACAAAACAGCAGTAAACCATGTAGCAGTCCTGGTAAGTTTGATTTAATACATTGCAAATATAAATTAAATATTACCTATTTGATTATGTTTTTTTCCAATGTGTTTTTTCTAATCCTTTTAAACCACCATAAGTTTTCCATTCCTTTGTGGAAATCCTTGATGGTTATTTTCTATTTTTGTAATCCATCACAGTAACTACTGCAGCTGCTCTTCTCCTGGTCAAAGTGACATAAAATAGGGAAAAGCATATTGGACTGAAAAGGCAAAACAAAGCAAAGCAGTAAAACAAATGGACCTGAACTATAGAGTCTGATTTAAAATAAGAAAAAGGGAAAAAGTGACAAGGTGTCTTTCTTCTCTAACTCTAATTTAACTACTAATTAAACGTAATTATGTTCTTTTGTCTTATAATTTTTTAATCACTGCAAACATATGTTTTCAGAAACACATTTTGTTAAAAGACTGGAATCATTTGGTTTAATTCTCATCTCCATAACATCCGCTGGTAAAAAAATGTCTAGAAAAAATGTCCTTAAATACTCTGATGTAGCCAGCCACATGGTTGTCAAGGTAATGTATGAAAAGGGATCTTGTAATGTAGCCACTCTTAGTCAACTTGAAGTTCAGATTAAGTTTGCACTCCTTGACCCACACCTTTAAACATCCCCCCCCCCCCCCCCCCCCCAAATGCTGCTATCCATCAGTCCTAGAACCAGCAGGACATCTAATAAGCCAAACATAATGAACACAGTCTTAGAGTTTTCCTGGGGCTCTTGCTACCTTTGTCCCTTCATTTAAATAAACCGTGTATTCTCCTGCAGAATGATGGTTAATTAAATATTATTTACCTATTGGACCAAATTTGGATTAAAAAAATTTCACTGTAACTTTTAATATGTTGAATTTCTTAGATACTGCAGACTGTCACAAACTTACTATAATGTTTAATTACTTTGCTTTATGTGACAATATGTGTAAAGTTAACATGCAAATACACATTTAAAGTCTGAACAATTTTGTGAAAAGCTGTTGACTTTAACTATACAAATTAAAGAAATGCCTCCAAAAAAAGACTTTAAAAAAGTTTCATGACTAGTGACAGGTTATGATTCTGTAAAATTCAGGTAAATCGGTAAATATGTCCCTGCTTATGATGTAAATATATATAAATACATATAATACATATAAATCTCATATAAATACATTATTTTGGAAATGTATTTTCATCTGTCTTAACTCACTATTTAATCTAAAATCTTAAACTAAGACAAAAAAAAAGTTAAATCATGCCCGTTAGCGTAAGTGTTGTAACTATTATCAGGAAACTATATTTAATAGGATGTGACAGTGTTCAGTGAAAAAATACTACTAGTTTTTTTCCACTCTTGTGTAAGTAAACTGTGAGCCAAAGAGCAGAGAAAACAACTGCGAGATTATGTCCTACGTGTTATTTTCCTCCTGTGGACCCCTTTGCTAGACATCACTGATGCTTGTACCACTTTGCAGCACACTAAACACAACGCTGGGACTCTGGATTAATGAATTTTCCTCGTCCTTGAACCTACAGTTGTGCTTTCCGATAAAAAAAAAATAGAAAAGCTTTGTTTGATCAAACTCTATTTCTGGTTTTGTGAATACTCATGTGTGGCCAGGCTGAATTGTGGCCAAGTCCTGTCACACAAATTCCTTTTCATTCAGTTGGAACAGAAAGAAAGAGGGTAAGACAAAAGGGGGTAAACGTAAGATTGAAAGAGAGAGTCAGGGGCTGCGCAGGATGGGGGGGGGGGGGGGACGGACGGTGGAGGAGAGAGCTGGGAGAGCTGGGAGACATTTTTAGTTGAGTGGACAAGCACAGACAATCCCTGGCACACAGCTTTTTGAGTGTCATATAAACCACCCCTTCACTCTCTCTTTTTGTCCCATTCACTGCCTGCCACCCTCCCTTCTCCCGGCCCCACCCTGTGGCCTCTCTGCTTTGGACTTGGGGGATTTGCTTCATCTATAAAAGCCCTGTTTGTGCTCAGAGTGAGCTTATTACCCAACATGGAGAGCCAGAGAGTCCAGTCCTCGTATAGGAAACGGTTTGGGCCTCAGGGCTCAAGCAGCACAGGTGGCAGAATTGGTAGCCTGTCCTCCAGTCGCCTATCTTGGCATGGGACCCCTCGAAACATCACCCACTCCAGTCCAATATCTCGGGTATCCTTGGGCTCTGCCAGCACTGCCTTGCTGCTGGGGAGCCCTGTGGACCGGTTGGATTTCTCAGCAGACACCTTGATAAAGGCTCAGTATAAGGAAACCCGCACTAATGAGAAGATGGAGATGATGGGCCTGAATGACCGCTTTGCCAGTTACATAGAAAAGGTTCGCCTGTTGGAGCAGCAGAACAAGGTGCTGGTGGCAGAGTTGAACCAGTTGAAGGGGAAGGAGCCCAGCCACTTGGGAGACATTTACCAGGAGGAGCTCAGAGAGCTGCGACGGCAGGTGGATGGTCTCACTACTGGCAAGGCTCGGCTGGAAATTGAGAGGGACAACCTTGCTGCAGATCTGGCCACTCTGAAGCAGAGGTAAGAGACAGCAGCGGGGACTTTTGGAGGGAGTTTTACTTCTCTGGATTTTCTCGTTGAATTTGATTTTAGCTTTTTATGAGTTGTTCACATGTTCACAATGCTAGAAATAATGGTCCTAACAATAAAATAGTTTTTTTGTTTTAGCTGAAAAGCTGTAAGATGTAATCTTTATAGAAATGAACAGCAATTTAAATTGATGTATAATCTCTTTATACCAATTACAAAACTCAGGGTCATCTTATTATAGAGACATTTCAATTTCATATAAAAAGTGAAACTATATTGCAAATGAGAAGTATATCCAAGTGCCTTTGTGCTATTTTTCCTTATTCATGTATGTTGCTATTAAACACTACATTCAATATTTGCATCAAAATAATGTTTGAGATTTTTCTGATTCTTGTGTCTGTCTCACAGTTTTGTGTCTTATAAAGACAATTAACTCTTGTAAAATGAACTGTTTTATCAAAGGCTGTTTACAAGTGTGCCAACAGTTTTTTTCCAACTTACTTGGTTTAAAGTTGATCATTTCAATGCTTTTCTACTCATTTCAAGGCCAGAAAACACAAGCTTTGATCATTCCAAGAATAAATAAAGATGAAAGTTTTTTTTCCCTATTTTCTTTTTTTTTTTTTAATTAGATGTGCATTTATATGGAGATATGGTTTTGTTAGTGACTGGTTGGATGCAAGCCACTGTGGTATGCCCGAGCTTTACTCCTGGATCCCTCTTTACAAACTTGATCCTGACTGAACCCCTCGTCACCATTGAGAGACTGTGGAGGAATGAAGCAAGCACAATGGTGGCGCTCCACAAAGGGAACAGACAGCCAGGCAGATGTTCTCTTGTTCATTTTATTCTAACACATTATTTCACATAGCCAGCCTTTTCATTTTTAACCCAAGTTTCACACGACTTGAATTTACAATTCAATTTTGTCTTGAGAAAGGCAGATTGAAAAGGTGAGGGTGGAAATGTCAATTTCAGAGTCCTCTCTCCCGTCACAGCTGTTGGTCCCCTGAAAAATGGAAGACTGAATTGTGACGCTGTGGCGGTAAAAGGTCAGAGGTCCCTTGTGTGATTAATGTTGCTCTCCTATTCAGCACATTGTGTGGAGCTCTACAGATGTTATATTAGGTCTGAGTGTTGATGGTTTCATGTGTGTGTGCGTAGGAGATGGATTGCGGGGTGGCTTCTGTGTGAGCAGGGGTGTGTACATGCATGTGTACGTGTAGTCCATCCCGTGGGAAAGGCTTCTGGCTGTTAGATGGGAGTGAATGTGCAATGATGCGTAAGCGGCCCTTTCAGCTGAGCCCTGTTCATCCCAGTAGCATGAGGATTAGCATAGCAGGACACAGAAAAAGCTTAATCAAAAGGCTTAAAATATGTCTTCACTTCTCTCAGTTTGACTCCTTTTTACCCCCGAAAAATCACTGAAAAAAACTTGATGCTTGTTTCCAGCTGATGGTGAACTATGTAGGAGCTGAAAAGCTTAAAGAACATTTCTAAGCAGTGAATGTTGCGTACATCTACTTGCATTTAGTTTGAAATGATACGAGAGGAAAATATTTTAGTATTTCTTTGGTGTAGCACAATTTTGTGTAGTTTTTTATTGCTTTTGAACTTTAATGACTTTCTTTCTGATAATCTGATGTCATTTAGATTGCAAGATGAAATTGGCCTTCGGCAAGAAGCAGAGAACAACTTAAATGCCTTCAGACAGGTAATCTACTTTCTCTAACCATGAACTAAATTATTTAGATATTCTGATTGCTGAATGTCCAATAACTGCCTTGGTGACTCTTGCTTTCAATAGGATGTGGATGAGGCATCTCTCAGTCGTGTCCAACTGGAGAGGAAGCTGGAAGCCCTGCAGGACGAGATAAACTTCCTAAAGAAAATTCATGAAGAGGTGAGACTACCAATTGCAAAGTGTGTGACAAGACACCACTTATTACTGAAATTATGGCCAAATGTTTATTTGTTAACCTTTTCATTGCAGGAGCTTCGTGAGATACAAGAGCAGGTCATGGCCCAGCAGGTCCATGTTGATCTAGATATGTCAAAACCAGACTTAACTGCTGCTCTGAGAGATATCAGGGTTCAGTATGAAAACATGGCCTCTTCAAATATGCAGGAAACAGAGGAATGGTATCGATCCAAGGTGAGAGGACTCAAACATAACTTTCCTGGAATTTTTGGGCTCAGAAGCAAAATGTTTTACCACTAAATTATATAATCTAGAACTTTTCTAATCTTTGTGCCATGGAGGGATGGGTACAAGTTTTGTTTTTTTATTCTAACTGTGATGTGTGCTTATTTTAAAACATATGCAAAATTTAAAGAATATATAATTTAGTAATAATTATTAAAAATAAAAACTAGTGGAATCTTTGCTTTCTATAGTTTGCTGACCTGACAGATGCAGCCAACCGTAATGCAGAAGCCCTACGCCAGGCCAAGCAGGAGGCCAATGAATATCGCCGTCAGCTCCAAGTGCTGACTTGTGACCTGGAGGCTCTGCGAGGCACCGTAAGTCCACTAAACCACAGACACACATTGTAGAAATTGGCCAGCAAGTTCATTAAAAACCAAGGATTTGTCTCTGTTTAAGTTTTCATCTGTTCTTGAAGCACAAGACAAATGACAGTGTTGCATTTGGAAGTTTTAGGTTGTTGTACTGATATTACTGTGTAAAGGTTTGCATAGTTAACAGTACAGCTGAGAATACATATATAGTGTTTACCCAACAATCAATTTTGCCGAATTGATAGACATAAACCTTATGTGGTCTTCTCTTTCCGTAAGAACGAGTCTCTGGAACGCCAGCTCCGAGAGATGGAGGACCGCTGTGCCATGGAGACAGCCAACTACCAAGATACAATAAGTCGCCTGGAGGAGGATATCCAAGCACTGAAAGAAGAGATGGCAAGGCATCTGCAGGAGTACCAGGATCTTCTCAATGTCAAACTGGCTCTGGATATTGAGATAGCCACCTACAGAAAGTTACTGGAGGGAGAGGAGAGCAGGTGATCCAGACGAGATGATGGCAAACTGAATTTAACATAAGCAGGAAATCTGACGTCTGTTTGTAATTACAATGCTTTTCTTCTCTTTTCTGACAGGATCACTATTCCAGTTCAGAGCTTTGCCAACCTGCAGTTTAGAGGTCAGCACCAAATACAATTTATTTTTCCTTTGGTTTTACTTTTGGTCACATGAATATTGAAGGTAGATTTATACAATTTTTGACAGCACAAATGAGGACATTTTTGTCTGATTTTGACAAACAATAAGAGATATGCAATTATATATGGTGTAAAAAAATACATTCATTCTTCCATTAAACTTTCTTTTTTCCAAATATACTTACATTTTTAAAAGAATTGGTTCGGAGGAAATATAATCTAATCCACTGTATGTTATCCATACCAGCTCATGGTAATCTTATAATCTTAAAAAATGCAACTGGAGTTGAGACCAAAACATTTGTCCAGGCAGGTAAACAACCGACAAGGGACAATGACCACAGCACACTGTGATTAGTTGAGTCAGGGAAACTGTTATGGATTGGATGAAGGAGACTGAATGGAAGGAGTCAAATGCAGGACTCAAAAAGATGGATGAAGGTAGAATTAAAGTTTATTAAAAAGAAAACAACACAGAAGTTGCAAGACTGGGAACTAAACTAACAAAACCAAGCTCTTGGGATTATAGGTTAACATATACTAAATATTTTGTATAGTAAGGTTTTGGGGTTGCATTAGATATATTTACTTTGCTTTTTCTATTGCATAGAAACTAATTTGGACACTAAAACCCCCGAGGCCCATGTGAAAAGGAGCATCCTGGTTCGAACTGTAGAGACAAGAGATGGGGAGGTAGGTGCTGCTGAAACACAGCAACGTTTACCTGTTTCACAGTGAAGCAACTGTATGTCGCACTTCTCATTTAGTCCCTCTGGATGGCAATGTTGGGCCTTTTTGCCTATTTATGTAGTTAAGCATATCTACCCTACCAAAAGGGTGCCGTTTTCCTTTTTATAATTCTTTTTCATTTTCTTTTCAGATCATTAAGGAATCAACCACCGAACACAAAGACCTCCCTTGAAAACGAAAAACCATATCTTCCTATTAGTCTTTAATCTAGTGATTTTGAATGTGCATTACTGCATTACATATTATTGCCATTTTTAAATCCAAAACCCGAGGGTGCCATTATTCATCCTGTCATGTCATCATTGGGATTTCTCTCCCTTTATCATCATCAGCTTTCTAACATGAAACATGAAAACATCCATCCTGAAGTCATCTTTGTTCAGTTATCAAAAATGAATTGTAGTTTATTTGAGTAAGAAACTACTGTAAATGACTTATAACATTTTTTTATGCTGACAGACCAGATTTTTAGCGTTAATTCCAATTAGCTGCAGTAGAAGAGCCCTTGAAATGTAGTGACTGTGTTCATCTAGCATTGTGGAAGTTGATGTGTGGTTATGTGTACGTGACATGTGGAAAAGGATGAACAGGAGAGACTTTGGGTTTGTAGATGCTGAAACTGGATTTAGGAAAGGAATGAGAGGTACGTGTATGTTATTGCAGCTTTTTGCAGAAAGGCAAGTCAGTCTCAGCCAGTTAATTTTTTACCATTTGGTGCTATTTTTCCATCTTTGTTAAATAGGAAATCTGTCTGTATCTTGTATTTGAAGCCCTGCATGAATGTTCATGTGTTTTAACATCTAATCAGCAAAAAGCTTTACAGAAAGTTTTGACACAAAAGTTCTTCAATGTATAAAAAATTCTGCATAGTTCACTTCACGCTTAATAGTTGTGATTAATCACTTCCATGCATTCACACTAATATCTGATTGTGTACTGCTTTGGAGGGGTGATGATAGTGGCCCCTACTGTAGTGGAGTATCCAAATAAAAAGCACAAACAGTTACAATATAAGGGATGTAATCTGCACAAATACACACAATAATCAGCCAAAAATACATTAAAAAGAATGTTTAAGGGTTTGGAGCCCTTGGAGTTCCTTCCTAAATCATCCAGAGAAGTCTTTAACTCTTCCTGATGAATACATAGAAAGTTTTGTCACCACAGAGTTTCAGGATGGACCCACAGAGATGATTGCAAAGATGATAAGCACAGACAGGTTCAGGCTGAAGGTGGGGAAACTGATGCTCCCTTTGCCCTCCAGCCACCACTAGCCTCTCTGCTCCAGAAGTGTCAACCACTTTCTGTAGTGTTGCTTAGAAGTCAGCAATGCAGAACTCCTGTATTTTTTTTATTTAAGAGAAGGACAAAGGACTGAAATGGAAAGATGCTGGAAGGAAAAACTTTCATCAAAAGTGGGACTTTTGTTAAAATCTCTGACTAAAGCATGCTGACAGGCAGTGCCACTAATGAGAATGACAAGCTAGCTGTGTCTGTGCTCACTACCAAGGACACCTCATGAGTCAGGTCTTCCACCTTCTATCCCTGTCTCAACCCCATGTCATCTTCCTCATTACAACCTCACTTTCTTATTAATTTCTTTTGTTTTTTGAATGTCAGATGTGACTGTAACATTAGTTTTGGCCAGTTTTGGCTGCATGTACTGTAACATGCTATAATGTTATGTTAACATAAATAAAATATTATGTTCACTGGAAATCTTGACTCATGTTTTGCTCATAAAGTCCTCACAGGCTTCTATGTTTATTTGTCCTGACAGGTTGTGATTTCACAGTTATATTTCCTTGTCATTGTTTCAAAACTGGCACATTCTTGCAACATGTGAGGCATAATTTCTGTGAAATGAGGGTTATGAGTTCTGACAGATCCAGATGAGTTCAGGGTATTAGAGAGCTGACAGCACAGTACAGATAGTTCTCAAAACTGATTGTTTCAGTCCGTCAGGGAGGCTCCAGTGCTGAGCAGATGTGTTCAATTCCTGTAGCGTCATGGTTCATTATACTGTTACTGTATGTCCATTCAGAGATCTGATTTGTGGACAAAATTTAGCTTCTTGAGAAAATGATGAAGCATGAAGCAGCAGATTATAGTTTTCTTTAATTTCTATAAAACATCATCGTTCAGTCTTCAGTTTGGCTTATTTGACTGTTAAAAGGCAAAAACTGAGTGTGACTGTGAAACCGTTTTTTTTAATTTATTTATTTATTTGCATGATGTTTTTCCTTTGATCATGCAGGCTATTGTATCGGTTGATATTATCCACAGGTATAAATTAGTCGAGTCTGACTGCTGTTCTTTTCTTTTCAGCTCAGCACACGATTGGTGTCGAGTAAACTTCCTTTCATTCATTTATTTTCTATCCCATTTAGTGTAATTCAGGGTTGCAGGGATGGAGTCTATCCCAGCAATTAGCAGGCAAGAGACAGGGGACAACCTCTACAGGTTGCCAGTCCATTGCAAGTCTGGTGAATTTACCTGAAAAAGTGAATAAACTAAGAGTGATTAAACTTTTTAGTTTGACTCAACTTAATATTAATTTAGCATCAACTTTATTCCTTTGCACTGAATGTCAGCTCTAGATGAAATGTGTTGTTACCAGCTTGCAGAAAAGTTGTGATCACATCAGCATTCAAAATGTTTAAACTTCGTGGGAATGTGAGCATTTTGGTAAGACATGCAAGAATGTGTTATGCCATTATAATTTTAAGAGCTGGTTCAGTGGTTATTCCCGTCTTCTAATAGCAACAATGAACCTTCTGATAAGGAAACTGAAAACATTAGCAGGTGTTTCCAGCTGTTCTCAAGGACCAGACTGGTGACCATTAAAGGTGAAACAACACTGCTTTCAAAAAGTGTGAAAAAATGTGAAAAGTGTCTCAAGTTTTTATCTAGAGGGGGGAAAAGATGAGCAATAAACAGAGAGCAGTACTCAGAGTTGTGCTCAGAGTTGCACAAAAGCCAAGATCTTCTGCTGTTTTTTCCTCTTTTCAAAACGTATTTATCCATTCATTTTATCCGTCTAATGTTTCATGTTTTTCATCTTCAGCAGGACAAATAGAGGACAAGAGAATGGTGACATCAAGATCTCATCTCTATGGTCCAAAGATGCTCATGAAGCAAGATTATTTCCTACCAAACAAAACATTTATTTAAAATCTTAATACTTGTAAAACCAACCATGGATATAAGGATTATTATGTTTGATATTAGCTAGTTTTCTTTTACCAGAATCTGATTTACTAATTTGTTCATTTCTTAATTCCCAAAACTGATATCGACAAATACTAAAATAATTTGATTCTCCCTTCTCTGACAAAGAAAAACTAAATAATTTCAGGTAACTACGACATAAAATTCTTGTTGCAGCAAATTTGATATCTGATACACTGAAATAATTCCAGGTCAAAGACATGTGGACGAGTCTACCTTCAAGCTCTTTATGCTGCAAGTTACGTAATGACACACAACTTATTGCAAGTTATGTCAATCAAACAAAAATATCTAGAAAATGTAATATGATATTGCTTGTATTTTGTCACTTTGAGTTAGAGGAGATGTAGCTGAAGAGTTTAATATGTAATGTGTACATGTTGTGTTAAGGCTGTCATTAGGAGAAAGTAAAAACTGATACCAGTAATTTCCAATATTACATTTTACTGGCAATATTATCAGCATGGAGATAATATCGAACATCTCTAGTTATTACCCTTTTTCAGATTTCTTCTTATTTTTTTATTTTGTTCTTAGATTCATAAAACCTTTGTTTGCTGCTGACCTTTCTTGGAGAACAAATTCCTATTCTAGTGACATTTGCAATGCCACAGGAGTACACATATATTTTATTCTCTTTTCTATTAAGATCACTAGATGTGTGCACTGAAGCATGACTCAACAAAGTGTCTATACAATATGTGTCTGTTTTGAGCAGCTCTTATCAAAGGCATGGAGAGTCTCGGGTCTGTACTGAAAGCGACCCTGAGCTGAAGGAATTCTAGACAGATAAAACTCTCAAGCGGTTGAGAGCGAAAGCCTTGACGTCTGGCTTTTTCCCAACCAATCATTTTCCACTGGAACGGGAAGGGTCAAAGGGTTAAAATGATGCGTGTCTTTCTGTAGTGGGTGTGAAATGACAACAGCTGTCGCTTATGTATACGACATGTAAACAGATACTTACCATCACCTGGTGTGATTCTTTAAAACGATACATAAATATGCATGAAAGGATCCATCAGAAATCACCACGACTGAGAAGACTTAAGCAGTCTCAGTTAATGTTATCAGATGGAGACAAATCAGTAGTGTTTTGGTTATTTGGTTATATTTTAAACATTAAATTAAGCAAAGAAAGTGAAGCAATACTTAGTTGAAGCCCGGCTAATGTGACATGGTGTTGTTTTCTGTTCCTATTCTCCAACTCATATCTTTGAATTCACTAACTTCTTTCTTTCTTCTTTTTTCTTTCTTTCTTTCTTTCTTTCTTTCTTTCTTTCTTTCTTTCTTTCTTTCTTTCTTTCTTTCTTTCTTT
>JBAMHX010000023.1:20447348-20461821 GCA_037177515.1 Pseudomugil tenellus
TATATATATAAAGAAAACCAGACCATGACTAGAGCAGTACTAAAAATACAAGGGTTTAAAGCAAACACACATAAAAACAACAATGTGTCAAGCTGGTTTATGTGGTTTAAATCTTCTAAGTTTGGTTTTATGTCTCTTGTTTATAGTAATGTTTCTATTTGTTATGTGACATGAGGCAGTCAGGCAGAAAAATATCTTATCTGTGCCAGGAGTGCTGACAGGAATGCTCCTGCTTTCTGGTTATTGTACCTGTGTGTGTTTGTTTATTTGTGGATGCTCACCTATTGCCTTTGTTCCATTAGCTCACATGTTCCACAGGCTGCTAATGGAGACCTTAGACATTTACAGATGTTATCCTGCAACCAGGTTTTTGATAAAACATGATTTTGCATGTAATGTTTACTTTTAACTTTGACTTTCTTTAAAAAAAATCTCTTTTATCTTATAAAAAGTACTTTCTAATGCACACCGGTCATTTGAGTCTTGAATGTTAAAATATGTCATTAAAACACTTCAAAACTTCTCTAATCATACTTATTGTAGAACTTCTCTTGCAATCAGTTTTTGTTCCCACTCACACTGCATATGTGTGTGTAGGACTGAAAATAACCCCACTGTCCTGATTAGATGCCCAAACATGGAAAACTGACAGCTTTAGTCAGATCAGATCTGATTTTACCAATGTTTGAATCTTCTTTTTGAGAAAGAGTCTCTTACGTAATGCCTTTAAAGTGTCCCTAAAATGTGCGTGTACATGCAGAGCCACGTGCACGAACAGGTGAGTGCACGTGCTACAGTGTGCTGCTTAGCAACAGTGTGACGATCAGTGTTGTCGCTTTCAGCCCCAGATAAGACTTGGGACAGGATGTGCTTTCCACTAGAGTAGCTCTCACCCATTAACTTTTAAGACAAGGAGGAAGAGAAGACCCCCACTGCTGTCATCTGAGTGGGCAGCAGACAGCTGTGCAGCCCAGTTACTCCACAGCATAATAAAAGGGACAGTTTGAAGCAGCAGAGGTTATGCGTGTACTTTAAATTCTGCTCACTGAACTCCTCCAACTCCTCCATTAGGAGCCTGCGAACATAACTGCTCCAGAAGAGAAACCAGTCAAAGCAAAGACTACAATAGAGACGTGTGAGGACAGAACAAACTATAATGCATAAAAGGATGATTTACTGGCATTAAATTGGGAAGATGTATATAAGGAAAATGATACAGATAGTGCATATGAAACTTTTAAAAGAATGTCCACATAATTATACAATAAAAATGGTCCAGGTAAACAATACCACAGAAAACATAAATAGAAAAATCTACCATGGCTCATAAAGGCATTACAAAATACTTATAAAAAGAAAAACACATTATATCAAGAATTTATTAAACACGGGACCAAAGAAGTAGAAAATATATATTAAAAAATACAACAATAAGTTGAGCAATATTATGAGGTTATATAGGAAGGAATACTATCGTGGAATAATTTGTAATAACAAAAATGAAATTAAAGGAATATATGAAATAGTACAATTAAAAATGGTGCTAAGCAACAAAGATACCCAAAGATATCAACAAGGAAAATATGATTGCTGTGGTTAGTAGCATTAATGATTATGTTGTAAATATTAGAACAAACCTGGCGCAAAAAATTCCTGATCCATTGTTGTCTGAAATTTGGAATGATAATCATTTAACAAGAGATTCCAGTTCAATGTTCCTCACTACAGTAAAAGAAAAATAAATTATAAAGATCATACATAAATGTAAATACAGAACCTTTATGGATTTAAATGACATTTATATGGAAATTGTAAAAAAGGTTATTCAGGGGTTTTCAAAGCTGTTAACATACATCTGTAAATTTATCTTTCAAAACTGGTACATTTCCTAACAAAATGAAAAGTTGGGCTAAAGAAGTGCTGCTGTACAAAACTGGGAATAAACAACACTTCACAAATGGCAGGCCTGTTTCTTTCCTTCCATAATTCTACAAAATTTTAGAAAAAATATTCAGGAACAGATGAAAAAATTTTATAAGAAAACACAAATCACTTTCTGACAGTCAATATGGATTTAGAGCAAACAGTTCAACATCACTGTCATTAAAAGAGTCAATTGAGGAGATAACTTTTTTCCTTGATAAGGAATTGCATTTAGTTGGAATATTCATATCAAAAAAGTATTTGATACAATGAATCATGACATTAATAATAAAAAAAACTGAATGCTATTTAAGTAACAGAAAATGGTTTGTGATGTTGTTGGAATGTTCTTCATCATGCAAGGACAGTGCTTTTGGCGTCCCACAGGGGTCAGTTTTAGGTTCTAAACTGTTTATACTTTATTTAAACGATATATGCAAAATTTCTGATAAATTTAAATTAGTATTATTTGCAGATTACGCAAATATGTTTTGTTCTTGAGGGGATTTACATAATCTACTCAGGGATCACCAAAGCTGAAATGTGGCAGACAGTTACAAATTATTATTACATTTAAGTAAAACTAAATTCACGTTATTCATTAATTGCAAAAATAACACACGGGTACTGTTACAAGTTGATGGAGTGGACATTGAAAGAGTAAATAAAAACAAACCTTTCAGTGTAATAATTGATAAAATAAGTTGCAAGATGCACATAAAACTGGTACATAGTAAACTGTCAAAAAGTATATCACTAAGCAAAGTAAAATACAGTCTAGACCAGATATCACTTCTCTAATATTCAATATGAACATATCTACATTATTGTGCAGAAGTTTAGCAAAATAAAACAGATTATGATAAAATCACTTCCATACTGTAGAAAACAGACATAAAAATAATTGATAATTACAGTTAATTCAGTTCCTCAACTGTGTAATATCCAAATAAACCAAAATAAAACCATTTCTTCGATGATCATTATTCCTTAATAATTGCTTTAATAAGCAAAAAAAAATCACATATGTAATACTCTATATGTTCATATTACAATAAAAACAATGTAAGATAAAGCCAGCTTGGAGAAACACTATTTTACAAAAGGTCATTTTTACTTTCATTGAAAAAAATATGTGTTTAACACATTAAAAAAAACTTGGATTTTTCTTGCAATTGGTGAAATATATTTTAAAAAAGGCGTACTATTATTTTATGTAAAACATACATTCTGCTATAAGTTCATTTTTTAATCTATGCAAAACAGATTTTATGGGAATAAAATATAATTCCCTCCATCATATAAATAATTGACTGGCTGCTTAAATTAAGCATATTGTCTTTGTCTCCAATAGATTAAACACTATAAGTTACAAAACAGAAAAGGGATTATACTGTTACAGATGAGACACACGGGCTGAGATGTTTTGTTGGGAATTGTAAACACAGCCAAACTATTTTGTAATTAGGGGAATTATTTAGAGTGCCATGCAAACAGGTTAAGTCTGACAGATGTCGGCAGGCAGTAAAATCTGTAAAATCGTTACCTGAGAGCGAGCCTGACGCAATGGAGGCTTTTTGTTTTATTGAAGTGTCCACCTGCTCCTCAATCTCCTTGGGAGAAACTGTGCATCTAATAACATTAGCAGCATGGAAACAGGGTTTCATTTCAGCTTATTTTAAGTGGAAGTAGGAAAATGAATTAATATTTGAGATATCAATGGATAAAGCACTATATGCAATATACACAGTGTATTTATAGGACTCTGTACCAGAACTGCTGCTACAATAAAAAAAGCAAGAATTATATTTATTTGGAATATATTTATTAATTTATTTATTAATATAATAATATAGTTGGTCCCGACAATATTTTATAGACTTACCAATTATCGTTGAACCTGTTTCATTTGTCATTCTTCTTCAGTTCCTTCTCTTCATACCTCCCTCCCCCATGTTTAAGTCGTCACTTGAGACTATTTTCTGCCACCTTCCAGATCGGAGGTTTATAATCGCCAACGCCCAGATGAAGAGTTGTGGCATCATCTACTGTAATGAAGGCTTTTGCCAGATGTTTGGTTTCACCCGGGCAGAGATCATGCAGCAGCCCTGTACCTGCCAGTTCTTGGTTGGTCCTGGCACCATGAAGAGCGCGCTGGCACAGCTGGCACAGGCCCTGCTTGGCTCTGAGGAGCGCAAGGTGGAGATCCTATACTACTCTAAGGAAGGTGAGGCTCAGTGGAAATAAGCAGGAAGATAATGAAGCATAAGCTAGAGGGAAGAAAAAAATCAAAGCATCAGCGAGGCTTGGACAAAACCTTCTGGTCAGTTTGTCATGCAATTCCTCCATATGGTCATCTATTATGTGTGGATTCTATTCAAACAAATCATTTTATTGTGTCAGTCATTTTGGATTATATTTATTTGGTTTTATTATTTAAAAATGAACAAACTTTTCTGGACTACTAGAAACAGAGCATCCATCTAGTTTTAAAAACTATTAATAGTGTAAAAAGTCAGAATCTTCCACATTATTATGATTATAAATAGTAACAAATTATTACTTTGGAACAAACCTAATAATGGAGCAACCATGAAAACATGGTATGCAGGGAATTGTTTCAGTCTTGTACCACAGTGTGTGATTATCGTTAATGTTTTTCAGATCTTTTCAGGGCTCTCCATGAGTCTGAAAATCAATTGATGTCCATATCAGGGTTTTATAATCAGGTTTTATAATGATGTAGTTTGTTCTTGGCTCTTAATCACCATCCTGAGACCATAGTGGAAGACATAGCAAGATATATGATCTCACTTTTTAAAATCTGCTTTTGTTGATGCGCACATACCATATTGATCCCTTAGTCCATCATACAGCCAAGTATAATTCTCATCACATCTGCAGCCTGTGTATGTGGTTACTACGTTTCTAGTCAGTTTTATTATATCAGTAAAGTGATCCAAGTTGAAAAGAAAACTTTAAATAATAAATAAACTTACCACAACTTTTAAGAAATATAATATTTGCAATCAATTATTTAATTATTTCAGCAAAAGTCTGTTTCGCCTGATCTCTTCCACGTCCATGCAGTGAAATAGATGCTTTTATCTGTCACTGAAAAAAGGCCCGAAAGTCACCCATCTATTATTTGTACTGCTTATTTCAGTGAAGAGTCGCAGGTAGCTGGAGCCTATCCCAGCACTCACTGGATGAGAGAAGGAGCACACCCTGGACAGGTCACCAGTCACAGGAACTGGGAGTCATGAGAGCCATACAAACATAGCATGTTCAGGAATGTCAAAAAATATAAACTCATATGAATTCAGCATTGTTACTCACACACACACAACTTTAAGCATTAAGGGCGTGACATGTGCAGTCTACTGTGGTGTTGTCATGGAAATGTGATCAGAGTGCCAGATCAAATCCATTAAGCATCTATTTGTTTTGTACACTGCTTCCAACTGTGCTGCCAGGCTGAGCAGGCACAGTGAATAAGCAAAAGCCATTCTGATTCAGATCAAGTCTAACCTCCAGCCTGAATGTCTCTGAGCTGAGTGGGGCCACATGCAGACAACATGTGTGTACACGCATGTTCCAGTGTGTATTTGTCTGTAGTGGTCTCTCTCCTTTCTCTATCTTTAGATCTCACTGATTGGAAGTTAAACCTGATGGATGTTTTGCTCATTTATTTATGGTTTATTCAGAAAGTGCCAAAACCCTTCATAACCCCATTGTTCACTGTTCACATATCCTTTGATGAATAATAGTTTCTGTTATCAGATTGAAAGTGGGGGTATGGTTCAGGGGCAAAATCCAGGTGCTCCCTCTTTTGATGCTTTTTGTTCTTTTTTATTAACAGGGACCTGCCGACCTTGCCATGTGGATGTTGTGCCTGTAAAAAACGAGGAAGGAATTGTCATCATGTACATCTTGGACTTCCAGGAGCTCATCGATCCCACTCTGAAGAAATCAGGCCTCAGGCAACGAGTCGCACAAGGATGGCTTTACTGTAATACTCTTTCACAATATTTACACAAGCTCAGTCTGCATTGTGATGTTTGTAAGGCCAAATAAACAGCACGAGTTGTGTTTTGTTGTTTTTGAAGTAATTTGCCTTAGTGAGAGATTGTATTCTTCACGTGTTATTAGAAGACACCGAATGAGCACAAGTTGTTAAATAGAGATTAAAGATAAACTGACTCACTTAACATATTTTAACTATTTCAGTGACACACTGATTTACATTACAATCTCACAAGGAGTTTAAACTGTAATCCCAATACTGAACAGATTGAAAACAAATCGATGTGCCAGAATTTCTTTCAGGTAAAAGAAAATGAAACAGAAATAATATTTCATGGAGCCAAGGTAGAAGTATTAAAAGTTAACATCTGATTTTATGATAATGTCAGCGAATAAGCCTGAAATCTAGGAGTAATCATGGTCTCAGATCTGAGTTTCAGCATCATATGAAGACAGTGAGGTCAGATTCTTATCACTTTGGGTTCATTACAAACCAAACTTTCAGTTCAGAGTCAGAATTAAACATAAAGAAGTAGTATTCAGTTTTTATTCTCCTCTCAGACTAAACAAACTCTCAGAAAACTGCACATCTAGTGAAACTCTCACCTGATTTCAGTCAGGGTCAAAATTTTTTTATTCCAGTAAAACAACTGTTTATTCCTTTTATTTCTTGCATTAATCTTATCTCAGCTTTTACCATTTTTATTCAACGTAATTTTTTTTATTTGTGTTTAATGTACTTTTAATATTTCTTCTGGAACTCTGTGATGCTTTTAATGTTTCATGTAAAGCACTTTGAGCTGACTGTACAAATAAACTTGTCTTTCTTTAGGTCAGAATCGCAGACTGAAGATGAGACTGCCAGTTCTGCGCTCCATGAGACGACCTTCACTCGCCAAAGATCCGTTTGAGGGGGTGGTAGTGGATTACCTGCAGGTGAGATGATGTGACATGGCATTACTCTGAAAAACCATAAATCTTGCGTTCTGCTGCAGTAAAACAAACATATACTGTAACTGCAGACAAGTGATCTCCTGCTAAATGATTATTCTTTGTTACAGCCAAACAGTGAGGAAGTCCCTTTGAAAGAGTTTCGGATCCCTTCCAAGGAAAGTTGCATGCAATCTGAGACTGAGGCTTTGATAGAGCAGGACCTGGATCCTCCCCCCATGGCAGCCCAGTCCTCCACTAAACGGCGTTCCTTACTGACGGATCGGCTTGACCCCAGCACAGCCTTTACCCAGGGGACATTACCTCGAAGCGGCTCTCGGGACAGCGTCCGCAGCCTTAGACGCGCTTCATCACTGGATGACATTGATGGCATGAAAGCAGAATGGAACAGTCAAGCTGGAGACCCCCGAAGTAACAGCAGTAAGTGTTTAAGTGAGAATTCAGTAGAAAAGTTCAACAGCCAAGAATAATATTTTGCATAGTTGGCAGTATCTTCCTCTCAAAAGTCTATCCAGTCAAAAAAATATCAAAAACAAAAGTTACATAATAGGTTGTGGAGAGATTGTGCAGATAAACTGGCTATTTGTGCTTTAAAAGCTGGTACGACATGATCAACGCAGTAAATTGATTTCTTTAAACAGAAAATTTCCATTATTTTTTATGGCAGACTTCACTGTGCATTCTTCTTCTTTTTTCCCTTCTTCTTTCTATTGTTATTGTTATTGTTATTGTTATTGTTATATCAACTTATGGGGACTGTTTGTTTGTTTGCTCCCACGGATAAAAAGTGGGTTTTTTAGGGTACAGACTATGTTTAAGGACCAGACATATGGTTAGGTTCAGGTTAGGGGTTGGGTTAGGCATGTGTTGGATAGATTACGGTTGGAGGCTCGTGACTGCACAATCAATGGAAAGTCCCCAAGTGGGCCATATAAACCAATTCTCTGCATGTATGTGTATGTGTGAAGAGGTTCTAGCATACTTGTACTAAAGCTGCACATCACTGCACATCTGTCTCACTCTTGTCTCGGGGGAAATATTATTTTAAATGCTCTGATTTTGTTGTACAGGATGCAAAATCCAGTAACAGCCTGAACTCTTCTGTTACTTTCACCTTGTCTGCATATTTGCCTTCAAGGCACTCTGATCTGACCTTATTTGATTACTGGAGACAAAAAAAGATCATGTCCATTTTTTGATAGTCATCATCAGTGGATATATGTATATATTATAAGAATATTTGTCAGAATATCTTGATAGCATTTTCAAAATGGGAAACAATTTTTTATTATTATTATTCATTTCATTCCCATTGATTTTTTTCGCTGCCCTTTGTTGTTCTAGATCTGAAGCCGTGCGCTCTTAACTCCACCTCTGACTCAGACCTTATGAGACATAGAACTATCGGCCGCATCTCTCAGGTCACCCTGACATTTGGTTCTGACCGGATGAGACCTCCTTCACCCACAGAGATTGAAATCATCGCACCCAGCAAGGTTAAAGACCGAACCCAGAATGTCACAGAGAAGGTTACTCATGTCACACAGGTAAGATATAGCTTACTATCTCAATGAGAGCTAATAGAATTCCTCTTTATTTGTGCTTGAGTAAATCTGACCATCCTTGATGTCCTAAATCTGTTTTTATACAGAGTATCATTGTTAGCACTCTTTGAAATGTTGTCTGAACTGCAAAGGACTTTTCATATGTTCATTTCTTCCCTTCTGCCATGTGGTTTGATAAGCTTAAATGATCATTATGACTCTTGAGCTCTTCACCCCTGCACATCCATTCATTGTCTCTCCATGGAGATAGTTCAGACAAAGGCATATAAATGGTATCCTCACTGAAGATGCTGAAAGACACCTATGATTTTAGTGTGAAGTGTGAACAATAATCTCACCTGAGGTGTGACTTATGTGGCACTCAGAGCAGAACCAAATTTGTCAGCCACCTGTTATCCCTTCCTGGGGTCTCGCACATTTTAGCATTCCATCCAGTATCAGAGGAGGGTATACAAAGGAAAAAAATGGAAGTGCTGCATGATGAAATTTTAAGAGATATTAGTTGAAGCTTTAAAGATATGTTCTTGACATTTCCCTATATAAGTGTTTGAAATCAGCCATTTCACATATTTTAAGAGAATATTAAAGAACAGTTTGTTGGATTTTGCAAGTTAATAGGTTAATCTTCAAACTTGCTGTAACTTTAATGGTATGTTTCACAGAGACCGAAATATGTAAAGACCATCACATCAACCCATTTGATAATCTGCTTTGTTATTTTACATGTTATGTATAACACTCCACTCTATTTCACATGTATTGCTTTGGATGGAGAAATGGATACTGCAGCATCGCCATGGAGTTACTTGTACAACGTAAATCTGAGAATATTTGACATAAAACTGTTTCTTTTAATTATCTTGGAGATGGTATCTTTCAATTCTCCAAAAGGACTGAATTTTGTCATCTTGTGTTTGTTTAAGATGTAAAGTAGAGGCTACTCTTCATCCACATATTTTTTTCCTTTATCAGTCAACTCCTGCCTAAAAACATATCTGTATGGTTTTTATACTGATAGTGTGGATGTGAAGTATGTATGACATAAATCCCCTCAACCTTTAATTAGACCAAATATTAATAAATTAAGCTACTCATTTAGCTGTTTGTTATCCATATTCTATTCACATGTTATCCGCATCTAACAAATCTTTTGTTCACAATTTTCTTATTCTTTTAATGCTTTTTAATTTAAAATCTGCAGTTTTCTTGCATGTCTCACATAACATATCTGCTTATCACAAATGAGTCCTACTTCCCATGGTGTTTGCATCCTACATTTGCAATACTGTCTGCTTTTCACTGCCGATACTGTGATGGTAGTGAGATTTCACTTCTTCACGCTGGGAGCAACTGTGATTAAAAGATGGCTGTGACTGAGTGTGCAATGTGGAGGCAACATGGCCCTGGAAAAACTGACTGTACAAACAGAAGAAGTCTTCCATACGGGCCTGGCAGAACATTTATCTTGTTATCATGATTTCTCTGATGTCATGAACAAGTCTGGATTCAAAGCGAGCCTTCATCTGTATTTGTATAACAGCAAGTGTTTGTTTAACTATCAGTAAGGTTTGATTTATTTTTTCTTATGTTTCTGTTGGGAGGCAGAGAGCAGCTATTATATCCATCTGCAACTGCTTCGCCTTTTGTTGACAGACCACACACTTATTCGTGATACTATAGGATTAGTTGGCATATGTTCATGCACAGTTAGGGTCTCTCCAAGGCTTTTATGTTGCATTCATGTCTTTATCTAAATGTAAGACATGATAGGGACTATATTTTATTCCTATTTTTGCAAATTGCAACTTCAGTGGCACTAATGTACCCTTATACTCCCAGAGACACCTGATTTTGATCTCACTGATAATAAAAATAGTAACAAATGGTAAAGGAACTCCAGATACCAAGAACAACATTAGTGAAGATCCTATGTTCAGAAGATGAGTTTTAACAATGCAATAAAGGGTAAAAACTTACAAATACAAAATTCAAAAACCCAAAGACCAGTCATAATGATCATGTCTTTTTATTCTTAAAACTTTCACAATATAGTTTAGAAACTTTTCTAATCTACCATTTGCTTTAGTATTTAGCATTAATTCCCCAAATAGGCTTTTTTTTTACACATATTTGAATCATTATTCAATACCACATGAAAGGATTTGTGTCTGCTGTGTATTATGTCAGCATACATGGTAATTTACCACTATAGAGAACGGATATCTTGCTGCTGAGAGCGTGAGGCTGCGTGTGGTGAATGTAGGGATGTGTGTGGGATCACAGACTGCATGAGAAGCTCTCTGTGGGAGCATACAGGGGTCCTGGTGAGATTCAGTTATAAAAGCGAGGGAAAGGACAGCCACTGTGAGCCTATCGAGCGGATTTTGTTGGCCAGTGACCTTGGCCTCTGTCGCTAATGGAAATGGAGGGCAACATCTACATCTGTCCCTCTAAATCACATTGCAGTTCCCCTAAAGCTGTCTTCATGTTGGTGCCGGTTTGAGTTTTCTCTTTTTCGTTAGGCTTAATTTGCTTGTGGGGGTATTGTAGTCATGAGTTTTCAGATAACACTGTTAGGCTGTCGCAGGAATCATTGCTGTTTCCATGTGAAATATAACCTGAGTTTTTATACAGCAGTGTTATGGTTTGCATAACTTAGTAACCAGATTATTTAAAGCTTATTATGATTATTTTGTTCTGGTATTGCAAAAAAAGTTTCTTTATCTCTTCTTTTTAATTGGATTTCGATTTGTTACCTTGGAAAAAAGAGAAATGAAGTTTGTCATCGATCTTTGTTCATATTGATTTATCTAAAGCACACAATGTGATTGACTCAACTGTAGCTTGTCAAAGACAGACAGTAGAAAAGCCACCGCTCACTGTAACCCGCCTTTTAGGAAAAGAAAAGTGTGTTTATGTGGTGCCCCCTGGCTGTACATGAGCTTACAACAGGAAAAATGTAAAAGTGTGTACTTTTAGCCTGAATGGGACCCTATGATGAAGTAGCGACCTGTCCAGGGTGTACCCTGCCTCTCAGCTGGTGATTGAAAGGCACCAGCAACCCTTGACCCTTATCTGGACTAAGCAGTATAAAATGACTGAATAAAATTAGTTGAACAGGGTTTTTGCTTTTGATAAGTTTTATGTATAAATGTGTCAGGATCAAATACAAACAGTCACCAAATATAAAAAAAAATCATTTATCCAATCTGTTTAAGGTTATTTTGCTACCTATAGTTATGTTCTTTGCAGTAAAGTCAAACTGCATCTTCACCAGATGTGTAGGAGTCCATTAAAACAAGTCACTGGGTTACTCCTCCTCGTTTGTAGGTTTAAGCATAAATTAGATACTGAATTCTTTAAACACACTTTTACACAGTTTACTAGTGATGTAATGCGAACACAATGTATGTAACCCACGTGTATTTTTATATAATCGCTTCTCCAGCCAATCATAAAACAGCCTGCCAGAAATTCAGAAGTCTGTGTTAAAGGTTAAAAATGATTTATTTGATTTTTGGTGCAGCTTCTGGTGGCAAAAACATGTAGAGAAGGAATAGAGTCATTCATTGAGCCAGTGGATCATTTGTATGTGTTGGAAAGAGGATCCCTGGATGAGGGCAGGGCTTGGGCAGGAGGAGGAAGAAGGGAGCACAAGGGAGGAAGAGTTAGACTGATGGGTATGGTCGCTTGCTTGTTGGTTTTCTTTCTCTTAGTCTTAATTTTTTCCTATTTTCACTGTCGTGTGTGTCATCATGAGCATCAAACATAAACTTCAGCCTGTAAGTATTTAAACTTTCACTTGGCTTTTTTGTTCTCCTCGTTATTTTCATTTTTATTTCATCTTCATATTCTTTATGTTGCTACCTTGTTACACATTAACAGTTCTTCTATTTATTGCTCTGCCTGTCCCGTAAGCCTCCTTTATTGTTAGCTCCGTGGGTGAGCAGCAGCATTTAGGTTACGATGATGCCATTTCATCCTGATCCTGTTTACTGATATTTTGCCAATACGATTGATTCAAAGCAGCGATCACTTTAATTTAATCTCGGCCATACTTTATTTTACAGGGAACTTTACCAGACAGATTTTTTGTTTGTTTCTTCTTATCTTTGCAATGTATTCAGGCATTTAAGGTTTTTTCAAGGTTGGTATACAATGTATACAGATTGAACTTACCTTGAAAACTGAATAATTTTGTTGTATAAACAGTCCTAATTACGATTGCTAATGTTATATTATGAATTAATTTTTAAATTGTAGAAGTAAGAGTTAAAGTTATGTTTTAGCTTCACAATTTATTTGTCCTGTTCTTAAGTCTCCATTATCTTTCCCCTTACAGCAGTATTTTCAATCTAATACACAGGAAACATAATAGAGCGTGATATGTGTCTGACAAACACGTTACTTGCAAGCTAGAGGGGATTGTTGCTCCCTGGCATCTGGTTGTTATCAAACAGTGATGGACCACATCAATATCATAAAATATCCTGGATGAGTGAACATTCCCTCGTTTGTTTACATTGCCATTACTGTGTTGGTTCTTTAGCCCTGCAGGAGCACCAGGAGTTTTTATGGTTGGGAGAAGTTATTTAAGTTTTTGCATTTTCTCATAAGATTTTCTAAACAACAGTAGCATCAGCCACCATCCCTCTGTAGTAATTGCCGGCTTAGTCCTTGTAAGGGTACTGAGTTTTTCTCTTGTAAGTTTTTTTGACCAAATATGGCCCGGTACACATTTAGCAGCTTTTTATATGCACTTTGTCTTTGCGAAAGAATTTCCTTTACTTTCTTTGGATGCTGCTCTTATTTAAACTGGCAGAGGGAACATTTTTTAGGATCTATCATTATATTATTATGCTGTCTATAATCTATTTTTTTTATTTTATCATCTTAAAATAACTAGAAGAGTAAATGGTGCATTAAAAGCAAACAACAGGAGTTTGGATCTACACTGACAGTTTGGCCAAACAGCTTCCTGACCTTGGTGTTAACATAAATGAACCAAAATCACCACAGGGTGCCCAATCGATGCCACCATTTACCCTTGTCTGCCATTGACCACAATAATAACAGGAGGTGTCACATGGGCCAAACAACAGAGGGGGAGGGGTCACATGGTAAACAGTGTCAGGTGAAGTGGCAGAGTCATGTTGAAAAGAGGGAGTTACAAGAGACTTTGTTACACTGGCTTTTTGCAAGCGGATTATGGTGTCTGTGAAAGTCAGGAAAGCTTAAAGTCATGCAGAACATGAGAGGGTCAGTGCATAGCAGGCTGGTGGGTCTTCAGAGCATTTGCTGCTGTGGTCGACAACAGGATGATGGACATAGAGACTCTAATTGTTGTTCCAGTCAGTAGGCTCATCGCTGACCTCTCAGTCTTTGTTAAAATGAATGCTTCTTGTCCGTCTGTTAATTACACTTCACAAATTACTCATAGAAAGGTGTCAATGGATCTTTCTCATCATTTATAAAGAATGAAGAAGTTAAAGATTTCCTAATTTGACAGTATGATGTGTCACATTGAGAAGCAGACTGCGTAATGCTGTTGTGCAGTGACATGTTGTCCTACCTAAGCTGTTGTGCATCTTCTGCTTCAGAAAACTTAATTTTGACAAGGACTGTAAGCATCAGGGTTTTCAGTAAGGGTCGAAAAATTAATAAAATCATTATATGATGTTTTTTAAAAAAAATTAATTAAACCCACTTTATGCTACCTTTTTGTCAGTTCAATTTTACCTTAATCCCAGTTTTGTTGGTCTCTGAAACATTTCATTACTTGCCTTAACTTATAATTGTGGAAATGTGGCAGAATAACAGAATAAGACATGTAGGGATCCCACCGTCAACAGACGCTTTTTAGAACGCTTTGATGAACTGGTCAACAAATGTTAGAATTTGGGGGGGGGGGGGGGGGGCTTCGTTCCCCCCCCCCCCCAAAAAACCCCCCAACTCAGAAAAAAACACATCTGACCCCCCGCCCCTGCCAACCCTCTGGGATGCTGTGT
>JBAMHX010000023.1:20461921-20477935 GCA_037177515.1 Pseudomugil tenellus
CAACTCATCATCTAATAAGGTTTCCTTCTATACCTATAGTGTTACCAAAGTAAACTAGAAAATAGGAGGTGGTGCCTAAAGGTTTATTATAAATTAATTACTAATTGTTAATATTAATATTTTATATTGATATTAAGTCATATTAATGCCATTAAACGCTACAGACAATACAACAAATATTTTCTCGTTAACTGATTCCAATGTTCTTTTTTGCATTGCTTTCAACATCTCTGTCCTTTACCCCTATCCCGCTCCATAGGTGTTGTCCCTTGGTGCTGACGTACTACCAGAATACAAGCTCCAAGCCCCACGCATCCACAAGTGGACCATCCTTCACTACAGTCCCTTCAAAGCAGTGTGGGACTGGGTCATCCTGCTGCTGGTCATCTACACAGCCATCTTCACACCATACTCGGCTGCATTCCTTCTCAATGAAGTGGAAGAGGAACAGAGGAGATCTTGCGGTTACACCTGCAACCCTCTCAATGTCGTGGACCTTGTGGTTGATGTTATGTTCATCATTGACATCTTGATCAACTTCAGGACCACTTACGTCAATCACAACGATGAGGTGGTCAGCCACCCTGGACGCATTGCACAGCATTACTTCAAGGGCTGGTTCCTAATTGATATAGTTGCTGCGATCCCATTTGATCTCCTGATATTCCGCTCTGGGTCACAGGAGGTGAGAAACAAGGACACACAATGGATGTAAGAGGTTTATAAGATAAGGACACGTGCATCTCATTAAGGACTTCTTGTTTTGCTTCCAAATGTCAAAACAAGTATATTTTAGGTTTTGGGCATCACTAAAGGGCTTTGAGATGAAAAATTTTTATTGTTCATAAAAATGTTTTATTTAATTATAGGTTATAATATTTAATTTAATTTCAAACCTAAGTTTTATGTAATTTTATTACATTAAAAAATAAAAACATCTTTCTCTAGGTGACAATTGTATTGTTCATAATACTTATCATGACTTATGTACATAAAACATAATACTTAACTAAGGTACCCACCTCCTGATGGATCCCTTTAATACCTTTACTTGTGTTGAGATCTATTGCATCACTATATGGTAAAAACATGACTCAAAACTTGATTGCAAACAATGTGAAATTTTTCCTATAACCCCTGTGCAGGACAACACTGGTCCTCAAGGGCCGCAGTCCTGCAAGTGTTGGGAATTCCTCTGCCGCAACACACTTGAATCAAATCATTTGGGTAATTAGTAAACTTGTTCAGAAGCTCTGCACAAGTCTTCTAATTAAGTCTGATGTGTGTCAGGTGTTTTATAGCAGGGACAGTCCTAATACAATGCCCTGTCCCAATACCCACACTACATCCTAAGCCCTTCTACATAGTGTGCACTTAGTCGAAGTGCACGTTAAGTGTTTGAGTGCATAGGTCACAAGTGTGGCAAAACAAGAGAAGTGGGACAGTGATGTGATGCCATCAACTTGCATCATTGCGTCATGTTTGCAACATCCACAGTGGCGGAGGTGGCAATTATTCTTTTGCTGATAACAAGCATAATTACATTAAATAAATTCAAATATTACTACACATATACAGAATAGTAATATTTCAGTACTTACACTTGTAAACACATTTTTTCCCCATTGGCACAGGGTCTCCGTAGCCAAACAGTGCCAGTTTCCCACTTTCCAGTTCGAAACGTAACATGCAGTTATGAATTGTGGGTTATATACTTCGGTGAAGTATATTAGCCAAGTGTGGGCCAAACTTCCGGTCTGGAGAATTGGGACACAGTACACACCCTTTAACATGAACATGCAATCGAGGGACACAAGGGCGCAAGTGCGGGCATTGGGACTGGGGCCCTCGCGGACCAGAGTTGCTCATCCCTGCCTTAGTAGATTCCTTTTCTTAAATGTAACACAACACCCCACCCAGTAATGAACAGTAAATATACAAAGCTTAGTTTTGTAAATTACTTTTTCAGAAATTATCAAAAATAAAAAATTGAAAATAATGTTTTATAACTGTCCTCATTTTTATTGGGTTGGGTTTTAAGAGTCATAAATGTCAAGAATATGCTTTTGATTTTTTGCAAACCTTCTCCAAGCAGTTCTTTCTTCTAACATCCTCTACTCTTTCAGCAGACAGAGCCTCAGACTCAAACTACACTGATTGGACTCTTGAAGACAGCCAGGCTTCTGCGATTGGTCCGAGTTGCCAGGAAGTTGGATCGTTACTCAGAATACGGAGCTGCTGTCCTTTTTCTTCTCATGTGCACATTTGCCCTCATCGCTCACTGGCTGGCCTGTATTTGGTATGCCATTGGTAACATGGAGCGTACTGGCTCTGCTCTTATTGGTGGTATGAAGATTGGTTGGCTGGACAACCTGGCTGACCAGATTGGTAAACATTACAATGACACTGACAGAACTTCAGGGCCCTCCATCCAGGACAAGTATGTTACAGCCTTGTACTTCACCTTCAGCAGCCTGACAAGTGTGGGCTTTGGCAACGTCTCACCCAACACCAACCCAGAGAAGATCTTCTCCATTTGTGTCATGCTCATTGGCTGTAAGTAACGTGGTAAATGTATTCTTTCAGAGCAAACACTTGTGTGTTGCGTCAGTAGTTCACACTGCAGAGACAAGAAACAGTGATTTTTGCATTTTAACGCTCTGGTTCCAGAGAACTGATTGTTTTCCTGTTTCCCACACAGCTCTTATGTATGCCAGTATCTTTGGGAATGTGTCTGCCATCATTCAGAGACTGTACTCAGGCACAGCCCGTTACCACACTCAGATGCTGCGGGTCAAAGAGTTTATCCGTTTCCACCAGATCCCTGGAGGTCTGAGGCAAAGGCTGGAGGAGTATTTTCAGCATGCTTGGTCCTACACCAATGGCATAGACATGAATGCTGTAAGTCATTTAGACTGTTTGACATTAGCTCATAAGAGTTCTTTTTTACCTACCTAGGGAGTGGACTACAGATGCAAATTAGCTTGTTATCTATAATCCGACGTGTTTGCATCTGTTGCAATAGATGTTCGTTATTATGTACTTTCCCTAACAAACAAACTAGTCAATAAATAAAATAAAATAAACAGCTGGTTTATGTTCTGGTTTCACGTCAAAAAAGTATTTTGTTGAAACATGGGAAATGCATCAGTGAAATGTATCTGTTGTGGTATTATGTATTTGTAAAATTGTAAAATACTGGACCCAGTTTGAAGTAAATCGTGTTAATGACTAAATTGTATTAATTATTTCTAATTTGCAGGGTTATTTAACAATCTGTTTGACATATTTAGCATTCCCAGTCTTCATCCAAGATAGAAATGTCAACCATTAGCATATGTGTATTGGGAGTATAGCTCAGTAGTAGAGCATTTGACTGCAGATCAAGAGGTCCCCAGTTCAACTCTGGGTGCTCCCTTTCTAGTTGCTTCAGTTTTTGTATAAGCTATGTTCACTACAAGCAGCCCAAAGTTTCTCTCTACCACTGCTGTTTAAGTCCAAAGCCCCGGATGTGGGTGGACAGTAAATTCTGCTGGACTTTGGCTTCCAGCATCTTTGAAATAAAGTATGTTAGCAATGCATGATTAGCCATATTGTTTACCAGCAGCTACTGTCTGTGTGGTGATTTCTGTTCTCCATTCGCTGTGCTAACTTTAGCATTCTGTGTTTAACCTCCATGGTTTATTTGCTGTGTTGACCCAGTTTTGACCTGTTCAAAGCGACGTAGTCAACAATTCAATATCAAAGCAGCTAATCACTGAGTCTTACTGGAATTATTTTCCTTTGGTTATCTCTTCAGTTGTTTTTTATGTACTTTCAAGTTTTTGTTTATTTAACTTTAAACTACAGTACTTAAAACACATAGGACTATGTGGAGTCATTGTGTACTTTTATGTTTACTTCTAGGTTTTAAAAGGTTTCCCTGAGTGTCTGCAAGCGGACATCTGCCTTCATTTGAACCGCACCTTGTTAACAAACTGCAAAGCTTTTCGTGGTGCCAACAAAGGCTGTCTGCGAGCTCTGGCCATGAGGTTCAAGACCACCCACGCTCCTCCGGGTGACACGCTTGTCCACAGCGGGGACATCCTCACTGCTGTGTATTTCATTTCCAGAGGTTCAATAGAGATCCTAAGAGATGACGTAGTGGTGGCTATATTAGGTGAGCTGCAGTGCATTTAGAATCAGCATGTTATTCTCACCAGACTTTAATGCAAGTTCTGAAATTAAAACATTTATAAGCCCTTTTCTATGTATTTGACTGCATTTAAACTTTTTGTGCTTTCAGTATCTCCTTGTTTTCTCACTGCTTGCTCTTTCCCTATAACACATACTGTGTTATGTTGCCAGAGGTGCTTGGGCACAGCTCCACTTTCATTCCACAGAGGCATTGATCATCAATAGGCAATCAGAGCCAGGCCACATTGGCCATTTTTTTCAGCAGTGTTTTTGTCAACCATTAATTTGTCCTGAGCTTTAGATTGTTTGCAAATTGGTGTCGTCGTTGAGTTTTTGCCTTTTTATTTTGCAAGAACTGGATTCATGCATCCATTTTCTCTGTTTTCATTGTTACCATAAAGCTTTTTTAGGTGAAGCATTACCATTCCTCTATTGAATTTATTTTCTTTTGATTTCTATAGGAAAGAATGACATCTTTGGTGAACCCATCAGCCTATGTGGGAGGCCTGGGAAATCCAGTTCTGATGTCAGAGCTTTGACCTACTGTGATCTTCATAAGATCTTGAGAGATGACCTGCTGGAGGTTCTGGACATGTATCCTGACTTTGCTGAGATGTTCTGGCACAATTTGGAGATTACCTTCAACTTAAGAGATGTGAGTGCTATTGGAGGGCGAAGTTGAACGGAGCGTTCTTGTAGAAACTATGATTTCTGCACAGCCATTCATGATTTCTTTGTCTCAGATTGATTTCTTGAATTACTGAAACTAAGTTGTATCAGGCAGACAGAATTAACCCGCCAAGCCCGAGCAGGGACTCTGAATGTGGCTGCCGTTTGACAAGGCATCGGAGAGGCTCCCTGCGTCGGCGGAACAGGCCAGGTAAGTGAAGAATAAAGCACGTGTATCGGCACTACTGTTGTCTTGCGTTGACTGTTTTGTGATTCTGCGTACACAGACGGAATGGATCGTGAAGATTCTTACCCCGATCATTCCTGTCCGATTGTAAACCACCATGGTAAAATGCCAGGACCTCACTGGGGAGACCTCGGTAGCAGTGCTAGCATCTGTTCACAGTCTAGCGATGAAGAAATAAAGCTCATGCAACAAAACAAGGGGGACATCAACCCTTACAGGGACAACATAGACTATCCACCTTCAGTAGTTAACCTTCTGCCTCACAGCGGACCCTCGGCTGGAATGGGACAGTCCTTAGACCTCGGAGGTCCTCTGTACTCAGGTAGAGCACCTAAAATCCTTAGATAGCTTTTAGATTTAAATTTTTTCAAAGGGCAATCTTATTAAAACAAATATTACTATGAAATCTAAATCAAGCTATGCAAAACAAAATTTTCCGTGGATTAATAAAAATGGACAAATGTCTAACTCTTGTACTCAGCAAAGTAAAAGAAAACAAACATGGAAAATTTTATCTTTCCCTCTGCACGGCAGCAGCTCCTATCAATATGCCCGGTTTATACAGCTACTGGCCAGACCGCCGATCCAGCCAGATCTCTGAGACACACCGAAGACCATCCTCAGTCAGGACCACTTTTCCACCTTCAGTTTGTGTTGAAGACCGGTCCAGGGAGCTCGAGTCCAGACTGGAGCTCCTGCAATCCCAGCTGAACAGGTAATGGAACATAATTCCATAACATTACCTGTGTACAGGGAAAAATCAAAAGGGGGCACTGGGATTTTAACCAGAGACCTCTTGATCTGCAGTCTGAGTTATACCCTCACTATTCAGTATGTATTTTGGCATTTTCATCTTGTTTTCACAGCAACTTTGTGTATTTCTTTTATAGACTTTGTTTTTTGTATTACATGACACCAATACTGTGGCAAGAAAAAGGAGGCCGAGTGAATGTAAATTTAAATAATGACACGAGGGAGACGTTTTTACTCTGATTTGTCTTTACTGATGCTTCTTTTTATTCCGCCCAGGCTAGAGACCCGTATGACTGCAGATATCAATGTGATTCTGCAGCTCCTTCAGAGGCAAATTGATATGATACCCCCTGCCTACAGCGTTGTGTCCCCCAGCCCTCACCCACCTCACCCCACCACGTTGTACAGAACTGGAGCACCCACAATCCACAGTATCCCTCCAATGCAGCCAGTACAGATTACCAACACAGCCTCAGTATTACAGGTGAGAGGACTAAAACTTAAAATAATACACTAAGATAAATAAGGATGCACAATGTTATGAGCATGGAGTCATGCTGTCAAAAGCATATTTTATTATTTAGTTGGACATTTTTGTCTACTTTTATTTAAAAAGGGAAATTGACTGTTTTATCATTTTGATGGTTAAGTAGGGATGTGTATCAGCAAGATATGTATTACAATACAGAGGTCACGATACAATATATTGCAATATATTGTGATGCTATAAACAGGGTGGAAAAATTGCATTTTTTCTTTACTAGAATTTAATAGAAAACTCAAAGCTTAGTAAATGCCCAACTTACTGAAAAAGAATTACGGGGGTCTATTTTTCTAAAATAAAAAATAGATTTTGTATTTCAAAAACACTCTTTGTGTACAAGATGATATAAAGAAATTAAAATCTGCCTCGTAAGTAAAATATGCTCATAATAAGATCGATACAGTTCTTTTGCATATCAAAGAAAAAATCGTGAAAAAATATTGTGATACGATATATCGATATTTTCTTACTGCCCTATGATTAAGTACATGATTTTATACAAATAATGCTTCCGGATTTCATAATGAGTTTTGTTTTTATGTGAATTAATGCGTCTTTTTTGTCTTTTCCAGGGCCCAGACTCTGACTTAGCAAACAAATCCAAAGACTCCTTATCTAGTGGCATCCATCTCACTGTGGCATCAGATGACACCATGTCCTTGTCACCAGAAGCTGACCCTTCACATCTGTCGTCTGTGAACCTCACTCCTCGTCACATGTCAAGCTCTAATGCTCAAGACCCTCCAGGACTGTTATGTGGAAGTCAGCGCTTCCCCTCTCTCCCCGAGCACCTTGAGAACTCTATAGAAATGCAGGAAATCCAAAGGCACGTGTCTGATCCCGTCCTACCTGGCAGCTAAAACAGCTTTCTCCTTTCTACAGGACAGCCATATTCCTCTGCCCCCCATACTGAGACTTTTTCCCCCTAAAACTATCTCTCCTGCTCAGATTTTTCTGTATAAAGTTCAGGGCACCTCTAATTTGTCACAGACTGATTAAATTCAGGTTCCCCTTGGGTCATGTGCGGTAAAGAGATTATTCCTGCCCCATTGAGCAGAAACGTCTGAACTGTGAATAAGGACATTGACATTAAGGCAATGACTGGATCTGAATGCTTCACAAACTGCATCCCAGACTCAGGTTTTTTCATGAGCAGAGGAGGAATAAAGAACAAAGCTAATATGGTTCACGTTTGAAAAAATGATCATTTACTTGGTGTATGTTTTGCACATTTAGGATTTAGCATAGATCAGATTAATTACTTGGAATTGAAATTATTTTCCTAATATAAAAGAAATGTTGGTTTACATAAAGAACCATACATGTAACAACGATCAGTGTTTTAGGTTCAATGTTGCTGTGGTGAAAAATATGATAGTAAATGTCTGACACACTTTATAAAGGGTAAAGGTTTAAGGCATGGCTGTGAAAAATGTCATTTTCATCTCATATTTCTTGTAGCATCTTGACATAAAACAGCTTGTTTGATGTGTCATTTCATCATGGAAAGTATTGCAGTAAAACTTCATAGTTTCTGTTACATTTACTTGAAGACCTTGTTTTAAATGTTACAGCTTGTTTTCTCATGTTTCTGTGTCTGCTTGTATGTGCTGTTCAGCTCAGATCTGTCGACTGTTTGTCAAAGTGGAAAACTCACATGGTTTAAGTGGAAAAGCCAAATACAGAGTTTGTTCTGTCACAGCAGACAAGACTCTCACTTCCTCTGAAGAGATAGTGAAGAAGAAGGAAAAACATCAGCTGGGAGAGAAGAGAAGTGGATGGTTACCTCTAAATGCAGCATTTGTTTAAACCGTGTCTAAGTTCAACCACAGGGTGAACTTATGGAGTTTTCAAGCATTTACAGTTTTGCACAATTTTTCATAAAGTACAAATTCCTGTAATTCCTGAATAAAGATACAACACAGTCACCGTTAGAGCTCCAAATCTTTTTCATTTGCACATTTGAGCACAGCACACATGAGCCATGAGTCATATTTTTATCTGTTTGTAAATGACATGCATCAAAATGTATTGATATTAATAAGTTGCATATTTCCATTAACTGGTTTATCCTGTAGAAAAGCTGGCATGCCTCTCATCTGAGATGGCAAAAGGCAAGATACAGTCTTGATAGGTGGCCAGTCCATGGAGAGACAGAAAATTGTGCACATATTCAGGTCATTTGATTCTTTGAGTCTGAAATTTCAGGTCAAAGCGTACCAAAGGGACAGGTACATGCACACAGATAGTGCCGCCAGGGTCGAGAAGAGGAGTCTGGTTTCTTCTAGAACAGGAGTGCCTAAGTTTGGTCGTTGTGATCCACCTTCCTACAACTTTGAGATGCAACGTGTGTCCAAAAGACCTGAATCAAAAGAATGGCTCGTTTCAATGCTGATGCAGAGCTGCATGGCCTGCAGAAGAGTGAATTCAGCTGTTTGACCCATGTGTGTTGGAGAAGAGATGCATCTAAAAGTTGCAGGATGGTAGAACTTGTTCACTCATCTAGTGAAAATGTTTTGTTCGTCAATCTTCACAGTTCCTTATATGTAAATATAACACAGTAATATATTGAAAATCTAACTTGAGATCACAGAAAAGGAAAAAGTGGAAATTTGATGAGCAGCAGCGCTGCGGGAACGGCGAGGAGCAGTTTATTATAAGAAGTTTAGCCCTCTTGTGGTCAAAGTGTGAACATTTAGCTCTTCGTAAAGTCTGAAAGCACACTGACACTTTCTGACATCGTATTAAAAAATAAAACGTGCGTCCACAAATGTCCACGATGATGCTCATCCAAACATCCCAAACTAGAAAATACTGATGTATCAATTAAGTAGCAGATGTACGGATAATTATGCATATGATCAGAAATGTAAATAACTACTTTAACTGAGGGTAATGAGAGTACTTTGGTCCTGAGACGCCCATCAAATGTAATTTAATTGTTTTTTTTAAATACGTTTCCTAATGTAACATTGGGTAATATATTGAGTAAACGTGAAAAAGTACACATTTCTTAATTTAAAGTAAATCACACAAACAAATTAAATTTGAACAGGAATTAAGAAAGTTTAGAATGTCAGATTATTTACTTTCGATCTATTTTATGTTTAAATCACAACCGGAAGTTGACTTCACACTTCTTAACTTGACCACCTTTAAGCTTGTAAAGAGCTGTGCTACTCTTTGTTAAGTAAGGTGGTTAGAAATCTTGATTTCGGTCCAGATTTGCTCAATTAAACAGTTAACGTCACTAAATCTTCTTGATACTTGTTGTGTGGCAAGCCGAAACTAGCTGGAAAGAGTTTTCTTGCGGGGCTTCGTATTTCGTTGTTAGCTAACGCTAACGGGTTAGCTGTTCAGACAACAAGGAGGATGTCGCTTCACGGCAAAAGAAAAGAAATCTACAAATACGAGGCGCCATGGACGGTCTATGCCATGAACTGGAGCGTTCGGCCGGACAAACGCTTTCGATTAGCACTTGGGAGTTTTGTGGAGGAATACAACAACAAGGTGCGCAGTTTTGTGTCTCATCGGCCAACATTAAGACGGCAACGTTAGCAAATGCGTGCTAATGCTAACTGTCCTGCATATCTATGCTTCCCAGCAACAATAACTGATTTATTTTATGTAACACGAGAATTTTTTTATGTCTTTTCATTAAATTTGTTTCGATGTTGGAGTCTTTCTGTAAATTTGTCAATGTGCTCTTTTATTAGCAAGGCTATTTTTGAGCCCTGGTCTTCTGAAAGGAGTCATTGGACTCATCGGCTAATGTGTTTTGCTCGTGTTCAGGTTCAGCTCGTCGGTCTGGAAGAGGAGAGTTCAGAGTTTGTCTGCAGGAACACTTTTGATCATCCCTACCCCACCACCAAGATTATGTGGATCCCAGACACTAAAGGGGTTTATCCGGACCTGCTGGCCACTAGTGGGGACTACCTGCGCATTTGGAGGGTACGATGTTTACACGAACCTACTTAATGTAGTTTGTATGACCAAAATCTCTTATTTTCCTGTTTTTATTATTAAAACGCATCAATGGAAAGCTACAATAAAACTGGCTGAATGGATCTGGTGGTTATCTGTTAGCTCACATCTCCTTTTGGAGAATAAAAACATTTTTTATTTTTAATCTGTCACTTTTAAAAACATTTTCAGCCTGAAGTGAAATATTTTCTTTGTGTTTTGTCAGTGACGTGTCCTAAAATTACACTACTGTATCATGCATATAAATACACATAAACCTGAGCTGAACTGAGTTTTCTTTATCACCAAGAGTAAGCTGATGGTTTGAAGATGGAAAGACTTGGTGTGCTCTTCAGGAGCCAGATCGTCACCCAGTTGAACTATTGGGGGAATTTATTAAGAGACGTTTGTTAAGGAGTACTCTTCACCACCATCGTCAGTATGAGGAATTATCTATTAACAGCAAGGATGGATGTTGCTTCTGAGGGTCTTGTGGGGTCAATGTGAACACATACCGAGGCTGTTTTGGCAGCGTGTGGTGGAACAACGCCTTTCTATAACACTTAAATACCACAGATCAGTAGCAACGGTTCAACCTTATCATTTCTATTCCTTCCTCTGAGCTGATTAGGAATATAGTTACAGAAATGAAATGGTCTGTGTATACGGGAATGCAGGCATTGTAGATAAATTATTCCTTAGCAAGCAGTTGCCATTTTCACGCATATGATTTCAGACTTGTGACTTGAACCTGCAGCTGCATGTCGAGTAAATAAAAAAGACATATATAGTGTTGATGTATGTTTTTTAAATCCATTACCAGTAAGACAGTTGTTGTTGTAAAGGATAAGATCAGTGTGTTTAGCTCTTGCTAGCTGGTTAAATGGTCCCACTAGCTGGTTGAAAAGTCTTGCAGCAAGAAATCTACTCACTTCCAAATTCTCCTGCTTTTGTCTCGCAGGTCAGCGACACAGAAACACGTCTTGAATGTTTGTTAAACAACAATAAGAACTCAGACTTCTGTGCTCCACTCACTTCCTTTGACTGGAATGAAGTTGATCCCAATCTGCTGGGTAAGAAAACCAATAATGTGCTTTTGAACTTTGGTGACATTTGAATTATTACGTTTTTAAAAACTTTTTTAATGTTATTTAATTTTCAATCCCTTCAGGAACCTCCAGTATCGATACCACCTGCACTATCTGGGGGTTGGAAACGGGTCAAGTGTTAGGAAGAGTTAACCTGGTGTCTGGACATGTGAAAACCCAACTGATTGCTCACGACAAAGAGGTTTGTGTGTGTCTGTGTGTGTCTGTGTGTGTCTGTGTGTCTGTGTGTGTCCGTGTGTGTCTGTGTGTCTGTGTGTCTGTGTGTGTCTGTGTGTGTCTGTGTGTGTCGTGTGCACGGACAGATATTCATGCTGATGATCTGTGCAGGTGTACGATATCGCTTTCAGCCGCGCTGGAGGTGGCAGAGACATGTTTGCCTCCGTGGGAGCCGATGGATCAGTCCGCATGTTTGACCTGCGGCACCTGGAGCACAGCACCATCATCTATGAAGACCCTCAACACCACCCGCTGCTACGCCTCTGCTGGAACAAACAGGACCCCAACTACCTGGCCACGATGGCCATGGATGGCATGGAGGTCAGTGTTGCTTTAAGTAGATTTAAGATTGTTGAAAACTTCTTTTATACGTCAGATTTGAACTTTTGTCAAATGCACAAAAATCCTGTTGGTGCATTTAATGAATTAAGTTCTTGTTTGCGTGGTAGGTGGTCATTCTGGATGTTCGTGTGCCGTGCACCCCTGTGGCTCGGCTTAACAACCACCGTGCATGTGTAAATGGGATCGCCTGGGCTCCTCACTCCTCCTGTCACATCTGCACCGCAGGTAAGTGGGACTTCTAGCTGAAAACACAGCTGCATAACATAAGTCATGGGGGAAGTGTGCACTCTGCTGGGACATGGAGGAGGATCCAGCGTGTCCAGTTAGGAGGTTATTAATTGAAAGATTGCTGGAAAAACTTGTTTGTGTAAAGATGTTTCAGCTGAATATGTGATCAGGACTTGAAAATAAATGGATAATAAGACAATGTGTTTTTTTTACAAACCTGTCAGCTCCCCTGGGTTTCCTTAGCCAACATCTCTCCCGCCCATAAACCTAAATATATAAGCCTAAACTGAACACAGTAGCAAACAGAAGTCTTCGTTGACAGAAGGGTCTCTGGACAGGAGGGGGGGGGCTTTGGACAAGAATCTCATTGCAGAATTCATTTAAAGTTGTTGCTTTTTATCAAAGATGTCAGAACAACCTGAAACACCCCGCCGAGTTGGATCAGTACACAACATGCATGAAATTCTCTCATTCATCTGAAAGTACATACACACGTGTGTGTGTATGCTTGACACACACGAGGCACATTTACATAAAATAATTTAAGATGGAACTTTAACGCAATGGTCAAGATAATAACAGAAAAATGACAAGCTTTTATTTTTTAAACGCATCATAAGTGGAACATTTGGACAATTTCCGGAACACCGATTAGAGCGACGCACATCCGCTAATCACTTGGCAACTTTAGCGATATTTTAGCAAGTTTTCAGACCCCCGTAGTGTCTCAAAGGTTCGCAGTTACCAATATTTTTCTAATAATTTCTTCCTGTTGCATAGCGGCAAACACACATACTTAGTTGGCAACAAATTTATAAATTGTATTTTACCGAAATCCCGCTCAAGTACATCGTTACTGGTGGGTCGTCCTAGCGTTACGGACTGCCCCCTACTGATGGCATCCAGTATTACACACGGTTTCCGCTGCATGTTTGCGCTATTCATAGCACGTTTTTAATCGTCGGAGCAGGAGATGATCACCTTCATGAGGAACCAGAGAGTTGCCACAACCTGATCTGGTCCTGGTTTACTGTCTGTTGTATATTAATGAAAACATGTAACATGATGTGGTTTTAAAAGTACTTGAATGACATTTTAACTTTTAAGTCTGTTTGGTTTTGGTATCAAATATTTTCTGTCTCTATTGTTTTTCCACATAACAGAGTTTGAGTTTGTTTGTCTGTTATTTAATTTACTTATTCTCTAAAATTAATTTAAATAAAATAAGTTTATTTTGAGAGAAATATTATGCAATTAATCAAGATAATTAATCACAAAGCCTGCAATTAATTACATTAATTATTTTAATAAAATTTTTAAAAAGTGTTGGAAATCAGAGTTGGTTTGAAAAGATTTGAGCTTTTATTAACGTGACCACATGATCCAACCAGATGTGACTCACATCTGTAGCTGAACAGGATGTTGGACATAATTTAATGATTTGCAATCAGAGCTTCAGCAATAAAACGATCTGCTTAATTCAGCTGAGTTCATATTTATCCAGGAATTAAACCATGTCCTCTATCTGTCTTCTTCCTTCAGCCGATGACCACCAGGCTCTGATCTGGGACATCCAGCAGATGCCACGAGCCATTGAGGATCCCATCTTGGCCTACACTGCGGAGGGGGAGATCAACAACGTGCAGTGGGCTTCCACGCAGCCGGACTGGATCGCTATCTGCTACAACAACTGCCTGGAGATCCTGCGCGTCTAGGGCCCAGTTTCACATGTGGACTGAAGTTGTCCTCCCCTCTCCGGTTTCAGGACGAGGATGAGGACACAAATGAACTTTCTGAGCGTGTCTGGAGTATCACACTTCTACTCCAAAATAATCCGGTTTACATATACTTCCCACGTCTTCACCCACTGCTTCTACTATTACACATTTTTACGCTCTTATTTATTTTTTGCCCAGCTTGTAGTTTTCTGCGACTCAAAGAAGCGTCGGTGCTTTGAACTCTGAGCTGTTGTTCGTTAAGGGCCAGCGTTTTTACACTTCTCGGTGTGGTTTCAGCCAGCTGTGAGATTACCACGAAGGGTTTTGATGTTGTGCATTTCAATAGTTTTCAGTCGAGGTTGGTACAAACTGCTGTAGGTGCCGGAAGACGACGTCTCTAATACGTAGGATTAAGTTGTAGCCTTGTTGTCGATGCATAAAACATTGGTGAGACGAAGGATGGATATCTTATAGTCTCGTTTACCTCTGTGGCAGTGGAAGATGTTAATCGTCCCATCTGTGGATGATTGTCTCGGAGCTCCAGGATGTCTTTGAAATATTACACATGTATTTTGAAGGACTGGTGGCGTCGCTGCAGTGGAGTCTGTTACATTTAGTTGGACCAATGCTGTGAGACAGCGATGTACAGCGACACTGAGAACATACCACGTCCATGTTCCGCCTCTTAGGTCCACAATTATTCGCTTCATCTTTGTAGAAGATTGTGCTTTGAAAGTTGCATTTTAATTTGTTTGTGTGAGGTGTGAAATGGTTGAAAAACTTTTAAAGCATCTTTTTCTTTTCTTTTTTTGTATTCAATAATCAAAGGTTCGCGTCCTTGTAGCATGCCATTACAAGGCAAAATGTACATATAAATATATCAACTCCAGATGTTGGTAAGCCAAGTGTTCATGTTGTAGCTTTTTTCATAAAGTTTATTATTGAATTTGCTCTAATAAATTGTATTTGTCCATGTCTTAGAACGTAACATCCTGTTGTTGCTTTCTTTGATGTTATTCATATAAACGTTTTGTTTCGGAGTGGGTTGGGGGGGCAGGGGTATATAGAAGAGCTCAGAGGAAATGTGTTTATAAAGCAGGTAAGTAAAGTTAATTTTTGCATCTATATTATAAGGAAGTTAAATGTTTGCCTTTTTGTTTTTGTGAGTTGTTGCATTAAAACTCTTTGTGGTCATTTTAGTCCAAATGCTTTGCTTTTCAGTAGCGGGAATATTTACACCTTTAAGTATGATGACTTTAAGTCTGAACTTTACAGGATAAACTTGTAATTATAAAATTAGCTCCAGGATGAATGTTTCCTGGCAAATTAATGTCTATTCAGTTTAATTTCTTTTTTTTAAAAAAAAAAAAGCAAAAGCCCAGGTGAGACAACACTACCTTATTATTAGTTAAGCATTTCAGCTTTGGGAAACAAATAAGTTACCATCTGCTAGTAAAGGAGGAGCAGTTAAAGCCATAATACGTAAAGGTCTGACTGAGGTCCAGTTTTTTCTGTTCGTATACAAAAACCTATAATTTTGCTTTTACACATTTTAATGTCATATTAGTAAAATGATCAGAAGCAGCTGATAATGTTGCCAAGTTCATGTGACATTGTTTTCTTTGTTCCTAAATATCCTGACGTAAGAGTGAACAGAATATTTATTTTCTTTATAATGCTTCTGGTTATTTTTACCACCAAGTTGAACAAAAAATATTATTTTCAAATACTTTAATAATCAATTAATTGAACTGACACGATGTGAATGAAAAACAACATATTCTAACAATGAGTTATGTGATGATCATTACAGTTATGTTTATTCTTGGTATTTTCTGCTACCTGAAGTTAGAATTTAGAAAAGGAAATAATTTATTCTATCTTTGGTTTTATATTTTCACATATAAGGCTGTTAAAATAAGATAAGCAACCAACATGTGGTGAAACTGGGCTGAATTGCGCCCTCGTGTGGCCAAAAGCAGTAACAGCAAACTCGTTTGCATCAAGTATCACCACCACCCCAGTCAAGTTGTAGTTCTGGCTTACTTC
>JBAMHX010000023.1:20485816-20498995 GCA_037177515.1 Pseudomugil tenellus
CCCCCCCCCCCCCCCCCCCCCCCCCCCCCCCCCCCCCCCCCCCCCTCCCCCCCCCCCCCCCCCCCCCCCCCCCCCCTAACCCACTCTGTTACAGTGTGGTAGGGTAACTGCTCTGTGCAGGACAGAAAAGCCTTTCAATGCATTGTCAAATCAGCTAAAAAAAAAAAATCACTGGATGTAGTCTCATGTGTTGGTGAGATCTACAACCGCTGCAGGAGCGAGGCTTCTGTGATGATAAAAGACCCCTCCCACCCCTGCAATGGACTGTTTGATCCCCTCTCCTCGGGGCCAAAACTGAGGAGTATTTAAGCCAGAACCTCATGGAAGAGGTTTAGCTTCTTCCCTGAGGTTGATGAACAGAACATAATAACTACTATTGTGCTGTTCTATATATACTGTTTATTTATTACAGTTTTATATATTACTGCTTTTATATTTATTGCTGTTTTTTTTTATTTCTCTCATTTTATCAAGTTTCACCAGCCCTCGAGATCTTAATTTTATTCTGTCATGTTCATGGTGGAATAACATTAAAACACATCTTGACCTTGACCTGATCTGTCTGTTCTGAATCATAATGACTTTCTGTTAGTAAATTATGTTTTTTAATAAACTTTAATAAGCTTATTATGCAAAACGTTTTTCTAGCATTTTTTTTAGAGTTGAAGGTAAAGAAGTCTGTAATTTATTATTAGTGTTAATCCCCATGTTTAAACCATAGTATTACTTCTGCTATTTTCATTTGATCCAGGAATGAACCTGGCAAAAGAGCCAAGTTGCATGTTGGTTTTGTCATTTCTTCATTAACATTCTTCACTGTTTTAATCCTAATATAAAGGCAGTCTATGCAGGTTTTGTTTTTATAAGTTCCTACTATCACTCTGATAGTTTCCTCCACTGCTTCTAGAAATATTGTATTTTTGTTTTTGTCCACCAAATCTTCTACACCACCTTATGCTGTGTCTGGTTCCTTCATTTTTAATTCTAATTCTGGTCTTATATAAATGAAGAATCTGTTAAAACCATTTACTACACCATGATTATGGTTTTATATCCTTTATTCAGCAAAACTTGAATTTGCAATTTATTAAAAGACATGAATACCACTGAGCATATCCACATTGAAAACTGTGCAACGCTTAACCCTTTTAACTAAGATTTTGTAGTATAATCTCATACAATATACGTCTCAGTATCTATCAGTGAAACTATTTGATCTTCTTGATTATCTTTATACATAAATGATTTCTTAAAACTGTTTCCATATTAACACATAGTAATAAAAATCACAAAGGGTCTTATTCCAACGAAAGGTTTCAAAAGCCTTATCTAGTTACATATAATTTGATGTGAATAACATTTTGCTTTCCTGTTCTGTCTTTCTTGCTTTGTCTTTTATAGTAATAAATAATTGTTATCTTTTGTTAGGTGAAATGTAAAACACTGTTAAAAACGTTGCTTTTTAAACACTGGTATAAAAAAAATGAATATTTGGATTTAGAGAGGTGAATGATTACAATTATGATGGGTTTAAGGAGGTATCCAGAGTTATAACCATAGAGGTTGTAACCTAACTTATGAACCTGTTGGTGATTAATGTAAAGTTTGAATGGCACGCGCACATTCAAGCCTTTTTTTTTTTTTTTTTTACAAAAAAGAGTAAATACATTGTTTTATATTAATTATTTAATTTGATTTTTTTTATATTCATGGTGTTTAAGCTCTATCTTGTGGTTGTGTTATATTTTCTATTATGGCCGTTTGCAAGAAAGTGCTGTTGAGAAACCGCAGGTTGTATTAGCATACACTGATGGAGAACAGGCGAGGCTTTCAGGTTGGTTACGCGATGGCCGCTCTCTCAACAATATTTGGATTTTAAAGACAAAACAATGGCTTCGGTGCTTGAAGATCAGTGTCGATGTCTTGACTAGCGATCGGAATGGTGGAAGTACAGTTTTACCTCGTCAGATTTGCTTAATTGCACAGTAAAAGATGTCCCGTTTTGGTTAGGAACCTAGTGTTTTTCTTCGTCTCGCAGGCCTGGCTATAGCTGCCTACACTATAGCGGCGGGTTGCTACTTTCGGATGAGCGGGCAGTAGGTCTCTAAGAGGTGGGAAAGCAAACCGACGGCAAAACAATGCATTTGGGCCTCGAAATGAACCACATAAAATAAATATCACTGGTAAAATATTGTGCATGGGGCCAGAAGGTAATTAAAATCGGAGTTGAGCTACTAACTTGATGTTGCTAGCTAGCAGTAGCCGACGGTAGCATCAAGTTGCCCTAGCTAAAACGAAAAGACATAACAAATTTAACATCAGTTATGATTCTCTGCCTCAAAATCAATTGATAGTGTTGCTCTCCAAAACGCGAATTAACTGCATCTAACGGCAGGTTTTAGTCGACACTTACAAATATAGTTTTTTTGCATTATGTTGATGCACGTTAGCCTTTGCTAACAGCAGGTTGCTAGCTGAACTATCTGGCCAGTGACGTAACGCAGGTTTTTGTTTTGACAGCACGCAGCAACTTAGCCAAGGCCGACAACATTTTTATAATCATTCCTAACTTGATGACTTTACCCAGAAATGTATCATTATTGCAGGTTACTCTAAAAATGTCTCAACCGGTGAATACATGTGACGCAGCTGACAGTGTACTTACCACCGGCATCCAGGGGTAGTTAATAAGCACCTCATAAATAATTTTTAAGCTGTCTAACTTTTATTCACTTGTAATCTCTAAAAGCTGCCTTCCCCGTAGTTTCCGTTTTCTCTAAATGTTAATGCTGATAATAGCTTTTGTATTCTACGTAATACAAGTTTCTCTTTTGATGTTCAGTTATAGGATGGATCCAGACAGTGGGACAGAAACACAAAAAGCTGTCAGTTTGCAGTGGAAAAGCTACAAACTCGTCCAGGACCCAGCCATTAGACGGGTCACACAGAAGATCTACAGATATGATGGAGTGCATTTCAGTGTGCCAGTGAGTTCAGTTTGAGTGCTTTCTTTTTTTTCTATAATGCACACCTCTTCATAATTGCATTTGACCTGCTACTTATTTTCCAGGATTCTGGATTTCCCCCTGTGGGAGATTTACGAGATCCTAGACCCCGGAGGTTATGGTCCAGGTATACAGAACTGTCCCTACCAGTGCCGAAGTTTAAGGTGAGCTATTTATAGAGACCTTGCTTAAAGGGAATGTTTAAAGTTTCTTGTGATTTAAAAACAGTTATGAGGCCATGGACTATTGAATAATCCATCCTTACATGGAAATAAAAGATTAAAAAAGATTTAATTTTCAGTCTCACAAATTGATATGAGTAATTGTGTAGTAACTCCCAATGTTTATCAAGCTGTATTATATACAGATTAAAGTATGTTATCCCAGGTCTGCTATATAATTTCTGCTTTTTTTTTACCAATCAATGCATTTTTATTCATAATCACAATTCCAAATGCTAACATGTCATGTTGGACAACATAGGTACAGATTTCTGACTTTGGCAACACAGTAAGGGTAAAGGGTAAGAGCAGAACGTGCCATTACTTTAGTTTGATATTGTGCTTATTGAACTGAGCCCGTCATCCAGCAGTGCATCCTACAAAAGACCCGGAGGTGCACCATCATGCGTCCTTTACATATGTCTTCACAGAAACCACGCCTCCCATTATGCATATCGCCATCAATTTCCCATCCAAAGAGTACGCATGTTACAAATCACATTGCTCATAACTTTATTGTTAAAGAGAGGTTGAGGAAAATTAAACTGCTCGTGACTTTAATTGAAATACGAGAAATACATGAGAGGTTTCTTGTCTTAGGAATCCTGTCATCTTTAAATGTAGTTCATTTGGGCTTTATTTTGAAAATGCATGACATTGACTTGTATGGGGTTATGGAGCAAAACGGAAAATATATTTGGCAGAATTGGGGAAGACTGTGTCGTCATCAGACTCTCATGCAGACAAGTTTATTGAATATTTATTGATGAGTATTCTGAATAAGTCAAACTATGTGGAAAAAGTACCGCAGCGTTATTCTTATAGGTTCTTGAACTGATCTTGTCATTTTATTTTTTAATCACAGCTTGATGAGTTCTATGTGGGTGCCATACCCCTCAAGGAGGTGACCTTTGCTAGACTCAATGACAACATCAAGGAGCCCTTCTTGGCAGAAATGTGTGCCAAGTTTGGTGAGGTGGAAGAGATGGAGATTCTGTTTCACCCAAAGACTAGGAAGCACTTGGGTTTGGCCAGAGTGTTGTTCACCAGCACCAGAGGAGCAAAGGACACGGTCAAGCATCTGCACAACACATCTGTCATGGGTAACATCATTCATGCACAGCTTGATATAAAAGGTAAGCCAAAAAACCTCTCGAGGGTCTTTTAGCTGTGACATAACTGATATAAGTTGTTAGAAAATGCAAATCAAGACTCCTATAGCAAATCATGTAATTGTATAAAGCTATTATTTAAAACTTGGGTTTTAAACTTTATGTCAAAGCACATTTGCATAAAAATTACCCAAAGAAATAATTGAAATGGACTGGAAATGTTCTGCAAACAATCAACACAATCATACAATCAACACAATTAAATGTCTACTATGTAGAGCTATAGTTTATGAAGAAATATTTATATATTTTAACTGTTATCTGCACTGTTGCGTTGATTAGTTACACCTTATTGTAAGCAGATCAATCAACTGTGCTTATTAAGGAAAACATTGTTAAACATAATTTCCATTCACATCAGTGATATAATTTCACAATTTCCGGTAATCTTAATCTGATTTGGTTTCATATGCAGGCCAACAGAGGCAGAAGTACTATGACCTCATCGTAAACGGGTCCTACACTCCTCAGACGGTGCCCCTGGGGGGCAAGGCTTTGATGGACAGGGTTCAGGCTAAGGCGCCAACACAGCCACAACCTGACACGGTATTGTTACACAAATCCAATCTTTTCAGTTATTTTCATGACTCAATTTAGCCAATAAATTAGTTTTGAGATACTCTTAATGTTTTAGTGCTGACATAATTATTTGACTGATTATGATTGTTTGAGATAGTTACTTGCTTGTTTTAAACAATCTTCATGGATTGTATTCAAGTGTATAGAAGTAGTTGAGCGAAGCAAAATTGAAATACCATGTTTCCACATTTTTTAGGGCTAGACTCCCACACTTTCAATAATGTCATGTCTGTGCACCCATTTCCTGTAGTACATAAAGAGTTTTACTGCTGCATGGTGTCTATCTCAAGGCCCTACTGACATTAGAGTTATTGCACTATGGAAAGTATTTAACAAAACCTTCATGAAGCTAATTTTAAAGCCACATTGCCCAATGGTGAACATTTTAATTGTAAGCTAAATTAAAGAGAGAAATAGTGCATTAACTGAAAAAGTCAATTTGAGGGATTTTCTGCAGAAAGGTGTTAGTCCGTGTGGCAAATCAGAAAAATCCTTTTTGCATTCACTTCCCCGGGCAATTTGTCATCCTACAATAATACCTATGAAACTGGTTTACTTGTGTCGGGGACTGTGGTTGGGATTATTGTAACCAATAAAACCAATATTTTAAAAAGAAAAAAAGGGTGCTAGTTCCTCATGAAGTCTTCCTGTTTGAAGGGAAACTAAAAAATAAAGCTGCAACATAAATTCAGAGCAACCATTTTTACCCAATAGGTAATTATTTTTCTAATTTATTATTTCGTTTTATGCTTTTCCATCCATATAGGCATTTAAATTTCTATTAACATCTGCAGTAACATCTAAACATCAGCATTTTTATTCATTTTTTATCACAGTAGCTTTCTTTTTTCTTTTTATCTGTTTTGGTAATGACACATACTTGGGAAAAAATGGTGCTCACAAGTAGGAACATTTACAATACAGATTGGATGTAATTTGAAGTTAAATGACACGAAAATTACACAATATTTAATGTAGAAGAGGTACTATGCATTGTCAATCCTAACTAAAGAAGTAAAACTCTGAGCTACTATATGTCTGGGAAATGAAGATGGAAATGACTTCTGCTGTTTTCCCCTTTTCTTTAATTTATTTTTAGACAAAATGACTCCATATCTCAACATTTTAAAGGAATATCATGTAATGTATTTTGTTCAGTGGCTACCATCATTTAATATTATTGTCATTGTGCTTGTTTGGACATTGAAACTAAATCAGAAATGACTTTGTTTTGTATATTCTTAAAAAAGATTTATTGATAGTTTCTTTTGTCTTTTTTTGTAAACGTTTTATAGCAAAGTTTCCAGTTAGCGACAAATAAATAAAGATATGAGTATATTTGCTTCTTACTTGCATTTTCACACACAGTTATCAGAGATATTAACAGTTAATGGTAAAATGGTCAGTAAATACCACTATGTTGAGTTGTAACAAAGATCAATTTAAGTTTGTCTGAAAAACAAAAAAAAAAAAAAAAAAAATCTGCCTGTCTTCTCAGCCATCGGAAATCAGGCGGAGACTTTCCAGTGAGCTTGCCGTTCTGGCAGCAGGGGTCCAGGCTCTCACATCGGGAAGCGTCACACCATGTTCTGGAGATACTGGTTTCAGTGATCAGCGTTTGGATACACCTCCATCATCCATTTCGGGCCCATACACCCCTGGCTCCTCTGCCTCATCTCAGGGTGGTGGAGGAACACCTTACAGCTCCAGATCTGGGACTCCTTTCTCGCAGGATTCTGGAAACAGGTATGTTGTTGATATTTTATCATTCTGAAATGACCTGTGGAAAAAAGTGATCATTTAGCAGATTTCTCTCAACTGCTCAGAAATATTTATCTGTGTTTATGTGAAACACATTTGATCTGATTGATTTTGATCCAGTCGGAATAAAAATGCAACTTGCAAAGATTAGAGAGAATGTTCTATCCAAGCGAGATGGGTCTTTCAAACCTTTTCATGATCTGATAAACAGGAAAAAAATAACCGTCTATATGTTCATCCCAGTCGTTAATGTGATTTATGTGCTTTCTGCACATGCATGACTCAGATGCAAGTTAGGTGAGTTGATGAGTTTAGTGGAAGAGTTAGATAAAAAATTCTGGACTGCAGTGGATAAAATATTTTAGTTGGAGTATTGAGCACCTCAGTGGTCAAAAAGCTTAAAAGAGCAAGTTGTCCAAACTTTTGATTATTTAGCTTTGTGCTTGTTTAGTGTTACAATCTTTACATTTTTCCATTAATAATGTAAAACCTACAATATAAAACCATAGGACAGAGAGTATGATTTCTTGAACAGATTTCTTGAACAGGTAAGTTTTGAGGTGTAATTTGAACAGATGTAAATAGTCAATTTACCAATGGGAGGGAGTTCCAGAGATGGGCGGGGGGCTGAACGACTGAATGCTTTCTTCCCCATAGTGCTGAGACGGCTAGAGGGAACAGTGAGGTAGATTGAGGAGGATGACCTAATGGAGCGGGAGGGGGTGACAATGTGTATGAGATCTGTCAGATATGGAGGGGCGATGTTTGTATGGCCTTGAAAATATATAGAAGTAAACGCGAATGTAATCAGATCGCTTTATTTAGTGTCCATGTAATCATCTCAGCTGGGATCTCTGATCAGACTGATTGAATTTGGTTAGAAGAAATACTAGTTAGTCCATGTAAATGTTGCTATTGAAAGTCTGTTGTCTTCATGTTTTCTGTCTTATTTTTTGTTGTAGGCATACTGGCTATAATACAGGCACATTGGGCAGCGGCTACCCTCCACAAGATATGCTGCCCTCTTCATCTTCATCTTCTGCTGTCTCGTCTACTGTTGGAGGATACAAGGTATCTCGCTACCCTGACGATACCCAGGAATCGTCAGTGTACCACCGAGGCCGCCCTGTGTACCCTCCAGCTACATCATACCGTCCTAATGAGCCGCCTTGCTACCCTCCCTACCCCAATGTTGGAGGACCCGGGCTACACATGGCCCATCACTCCTCTATGCCTCCACCACCCATTTCTAATCAGTTTGATCAGCCGCCAATATCAGACAGGGAGAGGGACCGGGAAAGAGACTCAGGGGGAAGATATGGGGCAGGGGGGATCGGTTCCAGAAGGTCATCTTACCATCACCAGCAGGACACAAACTCTTCCTCAAAGTATCATTCACATCACTCCCACCACCATTCAGAGCGCAGGGATGACCGGGGTTACCGGCGAGACAGTCTGGGGTCCCGGTCAAGTGACCACGGCCACCAGAGACACCGCAACCACCACCATTCTCACAATCACCATGGAGGAAGCAGTCGCAGAAGAAGCAGCCATGACCGGGACAGGGAACGAGACAGAGATCGAGACAGAGATAGGGACAGAGACAGTGACTACTCTAATAGCTCGGATCCCAGATACAACTCCAACTCTTACCGCTCTTCCTCAAACAGCATGTCTCCTCCTCCATCATCTTACTCCTCATTTTCCTCCTCCAAAGAGCCTGCCCCAGTCCCTCCTCAGGGTTTGGATGTTTCCTCTCGCCCAGGCCCCACAAGCATTGCTGAGAGGGGTCCCCTACAGTCTGTAGGTGCTGATAAAGACTACCATGCTGGTCACCATGGTGCCCTGCCTCCACCTCCTCCTCCTCCACCACCTCCGCTCCCACCAGCCTCTGTCATTGCAGCGGCTGTTGCGGAGACACTGGGAACACTGGACTTCAATCAAGACAGTCCTCCCCATGAAGATCAGTGGAAGCCCAAACGACGTCCCAGTACTCCACCTGCTCCACCCAAGACACCTCCCCCTCCTACTTCCCCAGTTCACCCCTCCGTTGCTTCTTCCTCTAACTCCCCATCCTCATCATCAGTTCCTCACCATCTATCCTCTTCCTCCAGCTCCCCACCACCCCCTCATCGGGACTCCTCCCCAGAACCAGATTCTACTAATGAAAGTTTACCATTTGTCTACCACAGCAGCAGTCTCGACTCTCGTATTGAGATGCTTTTAAAAGAACAGAAAGCAAAATTCTCTTTTCTGGCCTCTGATGAGGAAGATGAGGAAGATGGGAAAGAAGAGAAGCAGAGGAGCAGAGGTGGGGATGGAGCAGAGCGAAGAGGTAGGGCAAATGAATCAGTAGGGGAGAAGCAGCCCTTGGGGGACAATGGGGAAAAGGACCAAAGAAAGAAAGGGGAAAGAGACAGAGATGGCCACAGAGGAAAAAAACGGGTGAAAGGAGGAGAAAATAGAAAGAGTCCAACTGTTGTCAAAGCAACGACACTACCCTCTTCAATTTACTCTCCCCACATCTTGCCTCCAGACGAACCACAATCTCAGGTGGCCGTTGCTGGGACAGGAGCTTTGCAGGAAGAATCTTCTCAGAGTGGTTCTGCTGATGTAGGAAGCAGGACAGGAGCACATACGCCACCTTTTAATGGGCAGAATCAGGTATTTAATTATTTTTCTATGTTAAACAACTTCATAACACGAAATATTATAGTACAAAAGGACTATTTATACAGATTCAGACTGAATTACATTTTGAATAGTCATTGAAGGGCATGTGGCACACTGCAGAGGGAATGTTTCATGTGGGAATGTTTCATGTCAGAAATTGTTTTTCTCCCTTTTCAAGCAAAGATAACGTACTAACCATAACCAATTCTGATCAAACTGAGGACTTTATTGAAAGAGTAAAGTCTGAATGATCTTTTTATTGGGTAAAATAACGAAATGCCTCAAAGGGCTGAGTAAAACAAGACAGTTGCCTCCATACTCAGTGCACACTGGTAAAATTACCAACACACCCTTTTTTCTGCATCCAGTGTTGTGACAATATCAGGTTTGCATATAATTTTATGTTATATTACATTGTACAAGACAAATGCATACAAAAAGACATATTCTTGACCTCTACTAGTGTTTTTTTATTGGAGATGCAATGATACTGAAGAAATTGAGCAAAAAAGTCAAAATCTCTCAAAAATTGTTTCAAAATGTGACTTAATGATTGAAATATGGAGCCCTATAGTCAGTTTGGTATTCTAATAACAGGAGACTATATTTTAAAATAATAAATAAACATGGTCTGATCACATGGTCTGTGCTAAGCAGATGTAACTTATGACCTCTTAAACAAGCATCAGGCTACACAATAAGTCAACTGTTACTTCTCTTCTTAGAACCACGATTGTGCCTTTCTTAAAAACATGCATAAAGCCAGATATGTGAAGGTGCTTTGTACTTATACTGACTAAACACATTGCTATAAACATTAACCAGATTCGCTAACTCACCTGTTACCCTTTTTCTTTGTCTTTTATTCAAACAGATTCTGCCAATATACTAACAAACACTGACTTATGAAGAAAACAATCCTAGTATGCAGAAAAGCTGTGTTTCCTTCACTATAATTTGCCATTCTTAAACTAGATCACTATACTAAGAGACTAACAGAATTTCTAACATTACATTTCCTTTAATTCAGTTCCTTTAATGCCATAAGTGTTATGTGCAGCACTATTGTTATTTCATTCTGCAATGAGAAATTTATACTACCAAATAAAATTGCCATCATCATTCAGTAGTAACTTTTCTTTTTTTATTTCTGGCTTTATTTATACAGGTGATTGGAGGTTACACTCTCATTTTCAAGAGTGACCTGTTTTACATATTAATAAAACAAAACAAGCAAGATGCTAGCAATGTTAGCAACATAACTATATGAACAAGCTCCTAATAATTTCACAAAACCATAAAAGTATTTTAGTCTGCAATCTGAGACAATTTGAAGCCTTTTGAAATGTATTCTATGATGATTGAGCAGAAAAGGAGGAAGGATTTTTCGTAAACTGATAAAACTGAAAACCTGATACTGTCCTGAGATCGTAGATCAACTTTATTGTTTGTGTGATGTATAATCTGATAAGAGGGCAAGGAACCAAAAATAGATCTAGAAATGAAATTATGCTTTTTGACTATCCTGTGAAGCCAAAGAAAATCACTAAATGAGTGAATATAAAATACAGTGTTGTGTAGACAGAGTCCAAGAGGCGGAGAGAATGAGCCATGGCTTTTATCAGCTGAAGTGATTTTTAAATCTATTTTTGTGGAATGTACTTAATTCAGTACATAAGTAGTTTTCTTAACTGAAATCACTCTCTTTCTTCTTTGTCAGGCTTCTCCTCATTCATCAGGGGAAGACATGGAAATCTCAGATGAAGAGGAAGAAACAACCGCCATATCAACCGTGACCACCCATCAGCCATCAGTCACCTCAGGATCCTCACCCTCTACTTCTCAGGCTGTGTTGTCTCAAACAGCAGACCCTTCTTCCTCTCCCCCACCCATCTCTGACTCATCACAGCACTTTGGCAATTCCATGCATCCTCCAATACCCTCATATCCTCCTCATTTACCTCCTCCACCTCCCCCTGGTTACTCCCTGCAACCACCACCTCCACCAGGAATTCCTCCGCTTCCCCACATGGAGCTGCACCCGGAATATCCTCCTCCAATGCCCCACCACATGTATGACTATGCCACTTCCATGGAGCTGATGAACCAGTACAGTGGTGGGACTCCTATGTCCTTCCAAATGCAAACCCACATGCTAAGCCGGCTACACCAGCTGCGCATGTCTTCATCCAATGGCAGCCCAGGCCCAGGTGAAGCTGCTACTGCAGACTACACCTCTTACCATCTTCACTCTATGCCTCCACCTCACTCGCATCATCCTTACATGGACCAGGAGGGTAGTGGGGCAGGTGGTCATTATGACCAAGATCACCGATACATGCACCCACATTTGTCTTATCCCTACGCTGACCCCCACAGCACTCAAATACCACCTCATCCACACCATAGTATACCCCCTCCCCTTGCTGGGTGGCCCCCACATGTTTTACCTCCACACTACCCATCTTACATGCCCCCACCTGGTTATGGCACCATGCTGCCTGGGGATGGAGATGAGTACAGGGGTCCTGGGCAAGAGATTCCCATGCTGGCAGAAAATCCACATGAGGCAACAGTGCAGATGGTCCTGGGAACCCTGATCCAGGAAATGAAGAACATCATGCAGAGGGATTTGAACCGCAAGATGGTCGAGAATGTAGCCTTTGCTACTTTTGATGAGTGGTGGGAGAGGAAAGAGACAAAGGCCAAGGTAATGTGATTTTCCAAAAAACAGAAACGAGCAATTATAGGATTGTTATTTTGACTGAAAAATATTTCCCCTTCTTTCAAACTGATTTATCTGGTCAGATTAGTAACTAACATTTTCCAGGTTTAGTTATTTCCCAACAGATTTTGGCGTCTAAAGATATTTTCATTATTTCTCACAGTAACTGAGCCAAGGGGATAATTAATTGTCAAAGTGATCACCTGTGCAAACAATATCATTCAGTTTTATTTGGCTTTGTAATTAAAATGTAATACAAAAGGAACACTGGAAAAGCTTGTGGGACAGATTGAACAAAGGTCTGGGATTTCTGACTAATTGTTTTTAAAAGTCAATGTTTTCCTTTTCCAGCCTTTCCAGACAATGGTAAGGGGAGTGTCTGCGCTACGGGACGATGATAAAAAAGAGGAAAAGGTCAACCGTCCACGGGAGCCGCTCATGTCTCTTGTGGACTGGGCAAAGAGTGGTGGCATGGAGGGCTTTTCTCTCCGTGGCGCACTGCGATTACCTTCCTTTAAGGTAAAGGCACTACTATTTGGGACATGTCCATATTTCATAGTGCTGCAAATTTTTGAAACACAATAAACTGCTCTTACTTTAACTTATGCACCCCAGTAATTTAAGATTAAGTTAGTTTGTCCACAGAGATATTTTAAAATATCTTTATTTTGAAGAATCAATTGTGGCAATAATTCTATTTTTGTTTGGTTTGGAAGTGTCTTGTATAATTTGATTTGGTTAGAGTTTGTGGTATTCGCACATGGTTCCAGTAAACGGCTTGTAATGTTGAACTGCAGTCTTTGCTACATTTGTTTGATAGAAAGTAAAATATTTTTATCTTGCTGTTCAGGTGAAAAGAAAAGAACCTCTAGAACTTGATGAAGGAGACATGAAGAGGCCACGACCCTCAACTCCACCATATGAAGATGATGAAGGTTTGCTTTCTTTGTCCACTTTTTGAATAGATGAAGCAACATATAGTCCTTAAGGTTTCTAACTTACCATTGTCCCACTCTTAAATCTTATATAAGAAAACATCTACA
>JBAMHX010000023.1:20506524-20528040 GCA_037177515.1 Pseudomugil tenellus
AAAAGGGGAGGGGGAGTGTTGGGGGGGGGGGAAGGGGGTACCCTGAAGTTTTGGGTGGTTTTTTTTTTTTTTTTTTTTTTTTTTTTTTTTTTTTTTTTTTTAGTTTTAATTAAGAATTGGATGTTGGCTACTTAGATATGTTTACAATGTTTAACTTACAATTTATAATATGGAATATAGTCATTGATCCATCAGTTCACTGCAGGCAGTCATTGTTCTCCTTAAAGAGAATTCAGTTTGTTTGCCTTTGTTAAACATGAACATTTCCACAATTTTATTGGTAAATGGTAACTATATTTTACTCGTTTAATATCAGTTGACTACATGATTCCTGACATTTTTTAGCTTTTTTGATTGTTTTTAGTCCTTTTTGGTTTTTTTTATTTTATTTTATTTTTCTTTCATTTGAGTCTGACTCATGCAGTTATTTTTAAAACTTCCTTAAATTTTGAAATTCTGTATCATGTGGTATGCATCATTTCAGTGCATCATAGAGTTGTCAGTTTCAGTGCTGTTCTTTTTATATAATGTCGCAAGCAAATATTTAGTCATGTCAGCAGTGATACTATTCAAATGACACACGATGTTCCTTGATCGTTCATCGTCATTCGTCCTCAAGTTCAGTACATTCGTCTGTTCTTCAAACACGGCTTTATTTTTGCTAGGTTAGGTATTGACTGTCAGGTCATTTGCAAACCTCCTGTCATATTTCATATTAATGTGCTTTAAGTGTGAGATTAATATGGTTGTATTTGGTTGCTATGTAAAACATGAACTCTGTGGAGTTGTTTTTTTTTTCCCTTCCCAAACCCGTTTCCAAGGTTGACTAACAGTCACCATGAAGAATAACATTAGTCATCATCACCAGTAACTATTCTGGAAAAGCACAACTCAGATTTTTCCTTACCCATTCATCACTGTTTTTACATAAGTATGTTTTGGAGATAATGATTAAATGTTATGTGTTGGTTACAAACAATGAACAAAGAGATTTAAAAATGTATCGTGCAACCATTTTGATTTACTGACTAAACCGGTTTAGTGATGTGGGCTACATGGTGTCTTTACAGTTGTTGTTCTTTAAACTTTTTTCTTTTTTCTACCATGATCCTTCAAGGGAACCATTATCATGTCCTATGCTCACATTTCCCTTTTAACTGTTAAAAAACTAAATTAATTCTATATTCATATTCCTATAAAATATTAAATCCCTGAATTTCAGGTTTAATTTGTACATGATACAGTTATGTGAATATGTTTGAATTTTTACTTAAAAAGCTATTTTTATTTTTCCATCCTATACAAATTTGGTATAAATTTTCAAAGCTGTTGACTTTCCCTGTAATGGCAGTCAAAGATGATGCATTTACACTTTATTTAATTTGAAAAGGAATGAATTAGTCTTTTAGACAACCATCCTTTTGTTCTTGTTTGGTATTTCTCGTATCTTATGAGGGTTTGTGTGTTGAAAGCACTTTTAATTATCATTTCCAAATAAAAAGTTCAACATAGTGACACATTTTACTCTTTCATAACAACTTTTAAGCAATTACAAAGGACTGGTTCCAAAATTTCATTTAGTCTGTGTTGTAAAAATTAAATATAAATTGTTGCACATTATTTCTTTAGATTACCGTCATTTTAACTTTATCCACACTAACATATCTATTGCACATGACGGTCAAAGTGCATCTCTGCATCAGTCTCTTACAATTCAAGGCCACATGATAAAGGAATATTGCTTGAGTGGCACTTTCAAAAAGCTCTTTTCTTTTCTCCTTTCCTCCCAGGGAGTCAACAGAGTTCTGTCAGAGAGGCGTTCAGAGCAGCGCCGCCTCCTCACTGTCATCGGTGCTACAGCTGTCATGGACTCTGACCTACTTAAACTCAACCAGCTTAAGGTACAACCATCCCTGGTGTTTTGTTACAACAGTGTCAAATTTAAACCCTCTGCTATCTGCTCATTGTGTGTTTTCAGCACGTTGTCACTTTCTTATGGAATATTATATCTTTAGTAAGGTCTATGAAGCATACTGAATGATTATAAAGCATCATTCTACAGAAGCCAGTTGTTGTTATGGTTTAGATGTGAAAAGAAAAGTTATAGTAGAGAAAGTCAGTCATGGACTTTTGTACTATGAAACCTTTTAAGTAATTTGTACTCCCTCTGCCATTAAAAAAAGAACAGAAGCTCAGTCTTTATGTGAAGATCATTTTGCATCGCAGATCCAAGTGGAGTTAAGGTGTCGGATATCAGAAATGCATCGCTTTGAAACTTTAACATGGCACACATGAGCATATTATTTTAGTGAAAAATTAATTTCCCAAGGAGGTGATTAAAACTTTTGTTTTAGAAAATCAAGATGGTTTTTTTTAAGCACATTTTGTGGATTTATTTCAAGGCTTTTTTCCAGTAAATTATCTCTGTCCTCTCATAGTTCCGTAAGAAAAAGCTTCGATTTGGACGCAGCAGGATCCATGAATGGGGCCTGTTTGCCATGGAGCCCATTGCTGCTGATGAGATGGTCATAGAATATGTTGGCCAAAACATCAGACAGGTACTATTTATGTTTCTATGTTCATTAAATAATTATCTGTAAGTTCAACTGGAATTTGATGTAGATAACTTTTTCTTCTGCTGTGAAATGTTTCATTCCAGCCACAAAAATAGTGAAATATATGGTCAATTTTTATGTGCAATAATGGGTGTTTTTATAGGTCCATGGCAAAATGAATAGGAAAGTAAACTTAGGCTTCTTGTTTGGCATTAAGTTAGTGTTAAAGCAACATCAACAATATCTTGTTTGCACAGATGGTGGCCGACCATCGAGAAAAGCGGTATGCGCAGCAGGGCATCGGGAGCAGCTACTTGTTCAGAGTGGACCACGACACAATTATAGATGCCACCAAGTGTGGTAACCTGGCACGATTCATCAATCACTGCTGCACTGTGAGTCTTAAAATCCTTGGTCGTCACTGGATCATTTCAGACATGCTTTTGTTCAGACATACTTTATTTGATGTCTTGTTCTTTTAAGTGCAGTTCCTCACAGATATTTTCAATGCTTTTTTTTTTCTTCTAGCCAAACTGCTACGCCAAGGTTATCACCATAGAGTCACAGAAAAAGATAGTGATCTACTCAAAGCAGGCAATCGCTGTCAATGAAGAAATCACATACGACTACAAATTTCCACTAGAGGACAACAAGATCCCTTGCCTGTGTGGAACAGAAAACTGTCGTGGGACACTTAACTAGTGAAAGCACTTCTTTCCTTATGTGATAGCTGCCAGCATCCCCAAAGTTCACCCTTCTCAAAGTTTAACTCGAAACAAAGCCACTCCCAATATTCATGGCATTCCTCCGGATGGCCTTGGTGGTCCTCACAATAAGTAGGAAACAGTGACGCACACATTTGCACTTTTCATGCATTCTTTTTATTACTGGGCAGTTCCACTTGCCAGTGTGTAATGAGTTTGCGTAATTTGGCATTGGAAGGACGCCCTTTGCACTGGCCACTTTGTGGCAGTGTTGATGGACTTGAATGGCTAATTTTTTTTGTCCAAGCAACTTGTTCCTTGAACCGAGGCATGAAAGTTTGTTTCCCCCCCTTTTGTTTTTTTTCATGCCAATATCCGTTTCATAGACGTCAACCGTAAACAACAGGTCTTTCATGTCTTTGTCAGCTACCACAATCTACAGTCTAGAATCAATCGTTCCGTGTCAAATCTTTTCTTCCAACCATTTAGTCATTGACATTCACATAAATGCACAAGAAAACCAGAGAAATTCAGGGTTTTTAGAAGCGCTTGTGAAGGGCGCACTTTTAAGATCACAAATTTCACTCAATTTGGTCTTTATGTTGTGTAAGATTTTTGAGCTTGAAGGTTGTTTTTGAAATACTTTTTTTAGATTTAATTTCCTCGTTTTATTAGAATATTACTCTTGCTGTTATCAATAGTATTGTTACTTAGTTGCATTAGCTGTAAGTATCTTACAGTGATATGAGCTTCGGTGTGCCCACCCCCAGTCCTTGGTGGCTTTGTTATTCACCACTCTATCGTCCTCTATCTGCTGTACTTTGTTCTCCTGATTTGCCACAACCTCCTTCTAGCTCCAAGTGTTTCTTTTCTACATTGCTGCTTATTGTTGCACAAGGTAGAGTTGGCCTTTATTGTCTCTTCTGTTTGACCTTTTTTCTCTCCAAGGTTGTAGACACTGATTTACCTGCTTTAAGTGCTCCATCCATTCTGCGCAGTGTAAGGCCCGGTTACCATGTGTCTGAAATGCATCCATCACATTTATGGGGTGGATTAAGAAAGCATCAGCAGTTGCTTAGAGGTATGGAGGATATACTCATAGAGCTTATTTTTGGAAGAAAGCTCAACAGCAACTGTATTGTAACCTTCACTACAGATAGATCTGTTTGCTATGTTCACAAGCATGTACCTGGTTTCCATCAGAGTAGTCCACAATCTGAGTGTTCATCCCTATCATTAGGACACTTTCAAATGACAAAGCAGATTAAATGACATTAGCTTTAAAGTAGCTTAAATTGACAAAACATGTTTGATCAGGATGTTAGTCGATGTTTTTTCTCTGTCCGGTTATGTCCTCATTTTTGTTTCAGCTGCTAAGTGTCAACTTCCTTATCTTTTGATGAGCAAAAACATCCTCTGCATTTTTCCTTTGTTTTATTTTTAGCAATGAGTACCTTAAATTTCCTGCAGGTATTAGTAAAACTGTGTGGTCAGTGTTAAACTTACTTATTTTGTGTGTTTTTTAAAGGCATATTTGCTCGATCAAGGTCAGGTCTCCTTAAAAGTTGAGTTTTGTAAAAAAAAAAAAAAATAGTTTTTTCTTTCCATCCAAATTATCTGGCCTTCTCAGAATGCATTAATATTTATTTTATCTAGGGGTCTGTAGCTGCTTGCCACATACCAAACTACTCTCCCAGAATGTTGCTTAACTATCTGTTTGCAATGCAGATGGGTGAAAGGTGTATGACTGACGGTGTCCCTGCTGGATATGCAAACCTCAGCAAGTTTGTGGTGCACAACTGGCTGGGGATGCGTATGACCCTTGTGTCATCCCTGTTTTTCAAATGGCTATGGCCGTCCAAAGTTTAACTTGGATGTTAAACTTTTAACTAGACTTATTTTATTTAGATTTTTTCATTCCCTTCCAACTAGAAAAATGTGTAAGATGTTAGTTGTTGCAACTGAAACCTTTCCATGCAAACAACCCTCTTTACTACAAGGTAAAAAGATGAAAGGAGAAAAAAAAATCTAAGTACTTGTAAATATTGTAGAGGTGTTTGTTTCTCGTAGAAACACACTGAATCCAAGCTGTAAATATGTTGTTCCTTTTCCTCTCCCCATGAAGAGGAAACCTGTACATACCTTCCATTCATTTATTTTTTTTATTGTTATTTTTTTCTTTTTATTTGTGGATTTTAATATTATTTGCAATATTTCTCTTGTATTAATGCGTTGGACCCTTTATTAATGGTGCATTAAAATATTTTTTAAATAAAAAGGAGTATTATGATTTTACTCAGTAATTCTGTGTCCTGCGGTTAGAAACGGTGCATCGGATGACATAAACAACTGGTATGTGGAAATTTTCACATCCCACATATTACGGTACATAAAATTACCTGAACAGAGTAGACAGGAAATCAGCATTTTCCAGAAAGAAGTGAGAGGTGTGAATGTTTTATCTAACACATGTAGATTTCATCAGTCAGATTATGATGGCAAAAGGTGGGAGAGGAAGTAAACCTTACACATGTTAATGTCAGAAAACTGTGCTTACAGCCTTCGCTCTGTCGGTGGATGGGAATTTACGTTCTTCCTCTTTACTGAAACGGTGCCTGTGACCTGGAAATCTCGTCATAGGTGCAGGTGTGGACATATTTTAAGAAAAGGGCCATGCAGAATTTTCTATCAGTGATGAGAGGCAGAAAGCGGAGTGGAAAGACCGGGAAGCATGAAGTCCAGTATTGCAGTTGGAGCAGGTGTAGTTTCAAGACTAAAAGTAACTGTTCTCAAAATACTATAGTCAGATATTGTTTAGATAGCTGTATGAAAAACATTGACATAATCTCCTTAATAATTGAAGGTGTTCACTGAGTTGCACAGACATTTTATCAGAGAATTTTTAATCTGTTGCATTTATTTTAGATCTGTTTTCTTAATTTGCTTTAGTTAAAGAGTTTCAGTTCTTTGCTTTCATCTCCCAACCTATAATTTTTTATGCTTTGGTTCATCGTTTTAATCACAAACAGGATCCCAACTGGTCTGGAAGTGTGGAAATCCTGTTGTATTTGCCACCTTTCCTCATATCCTGCTTCCTGCTTCTATGACACAAGCAAAGACTGAATTTGAACCGGATCTCCTCTAAATGACCTTACAGTAATGTGGTCTTCCCTTTGTGAAATTATGACGTTCAACCGGAAATTGGATTCAAATTTATCAATTTTTTAAAAGTGGAGGATATAGCAAGAGTGGCCCATAAAACATCTCAGTACAATGCAGCACTGACATAGAAACTACATATATGCATATAAGGAAAAGCGAAATTCGTTCTAGGGGAAACAAAAAGCAATTTACTACCAGTTATGATGACAGGACTGATTTTCTGATAAACTGGTAGCCTATCATGTTTTGTTTTTGGTTTTTGTTTGTTTTTGTTTTTTTACATAGGAACTGAGAGTAGATGATTCCTGTATCTCAAAAGGAAACGTTCCAGGTTTGAGAGGCTGGAAATGAAAACGTTTCTTTGAAGTGGAATATAACTGTCACCTCTGCTGACTCTAGTGAAACGGTGTTAAATTTCTTTCCTTAATTTTTTCCTTGTAAAGCTAAAATTTGGATCATCTTAAAAACCAATAAGGACTCTTCATGCGTTTACATTTTCCAACTTAGTAGACCATGTTTTTTAAATGAAGTAAAGCTCTCTGAAACAGTAAATATGATTCTTTTTGAAAGTATTGCAATATTATCATTTCAGTGAGAAAACTACATAGAATATGACAAGTGGGAATTCTTTATGATTGGCAGCAACACGGACTCGTGTTAGACTTTATGAAAAATATAGACTTAGAAATTGGACTAATTTAAAATCATTTAAAGTTCTAGTTTCCACATATAATATCAAGAATGATATAATATTCAAGATCTATGATGACTCATTGATGACTGATCCCATATCGTGACCACAATATAGTTGTCTGCTTGACATGTGTGTGTGTGCGTTGTGTGTAGGCTTTATATAGTACATACTGCAGTCTTTTTAGACCGTAAGCTATGTCTGCTTTGCAAGATCTGCTCATCTGGTTCAATAAAGGTTTTTCTTTTTTTTTCCACCTCCATTTTCAACATAATCCATTTTAAAATGAGACAACTGCTTGAACGTCTATCTTTCGCTTTTTTTATTTATATGAAGTAAAAACTTACTTATTTAGTTGGTGTTGCCATGAAACAGAACCCGCCTTAACGTCAGCTTGTGACGTGGTGAAGACAGTAGTCTAGCCTATAAATGGAACGTAGTTCACTGCAGTCAAAGCGCTGTTGCGTGTCGGTCTTAGTGGTCGCAATGTCTAAACAAAAAGGTCTTGTGTATTTAATTACTGGCGGTTGTGGTTTTCTCGGACAGCATCTGCTGAAGCTTTTGTTGGAGAAAGCGGACGAACTGGTGGAGGTCCGAGTGTTCGACAAACACATCAATTCAGATTTAAATGAATTCAGTACAGGTGAGTTGCAAACAGATGCTTCTTTATCAGTTGTTTTTTTCTATGACGTTCTGTTCAGTAAACTAAGCGACAGGCTTAAATGTGTGTTTTAAAGTTGGACAATACATAACTTTTTTTTTTTTTACAGAATCAAAGTTGTAATATTCACTCAAATCTATCAATACTCCGTTTTTATGGAGGGAGCTCACATTTTCAAGTAATACTAATGGATATACATACATATATATATATTGGGCACTTTAATTTGATCTTAACAGGTTAGATTACTCGCAAACATTTCCTGCACAGGGATAAAAATGTTTAAACTCAATTATACTTTTTAAACACACTTCAAAATATGGATTGGTTTTGAAGCAGGAACTCTTAAATCTAATTTTTGGTCATTATTGTAGAAATATAATTGTGTAAAGTTCATGCTGTGATCAAAATTAACTCCTTGTCTTTGCAGCAGCAGAGTTGAAGAAACTGTTAACTTTAGTTTCGTCCAATATGTTTCTGCAACACTTCTATATGTGCAATCAGCTCCAGCAACTCAAGACTAGAGTATACACCACAGATCCATTCTTCTTTATTAGTTTGTAATTTCCTTGTTATTTCCTGTGTAATTTGCTGTCAGTGTCAAAAACTTTGAAATGCTATGGTTGCTATATCTTGTGGACCGAAGACAGGAATGACAAGTAATAATTAAAATGTTTCCGTCCTATGAAGTGTTGACTTCCTGCAGAAAACCACAGTAATTCAGTTAATCACAAGCCAAGTTTTGTTTTTCATCTTGGTTCAAGGGAATGTAAATGTTTAAGTGTAGCATGAAAGGGTGTGAGTTTTCTCATTACTGAGAGTCACACCAACCACAGTTGTGTAGTCTATGGCACAGCCTTGTTTAGGTGTCATCTATTATGAGATGGGACTGAAGCGTGATATGTGTTGTTTTAATGAGGTTTACAGAGCTTAGTCTCTGGTGCCCAGGTGTCTCGCTTCAAAATGACAATGGTGTTGACTGGGTTCTGTCTTTTGTTTAATGTGTGAAAGCATGTTCAGTGTATACCTAGTCTTAAAAACAAAATGCAAACAAAGAATCACAAAGTTATATCAGAATCAATGAACTGAAGTTCAAAAGTTCAGCTTTTTGTCCTTTTTTATGTCAACTACAAGACTGTTATCAGTATTTCAAGGACATGGCATAAGTACTGAGATAAACCAGAGGTTAAAGACCTTGAAAATAATAACAAGACTCAGTATTACTCCAAACTTAAAATGTCTAGACTATTTCATTATTAAAATGACATTTTACATATATTAAACCTTTTTTTTCTGCAGAAAGTGGAAACTTGGTGTTTTTGCACTTTTAGACCAATGCAGCAAATTAGCAAGCAATGCAGCAAAAAACAAGACCTAATTTTGCATTAATATACCCTTTCATATTTTTCAAGTGTTTATCTTTTAATGGAAAGGGCTACGTTATTGCTTTGTGCTAGAGGATCTTGAATTGATATTTATGGGTTGTTCAGATAAACTGTCAGCATGAAGTACGTAGTTGCAAAAGAAACAAACCGAATTTTGTCCTGAGGGTTGTTTTCAATTCTTGTCGTGTTTATGCAGCAATTGAATTCTTTGGAATCCATGATGTCACATACAGCAATTAATGGTTTATCTCTTTGTGTCTTCTTGTCTTTCACACAGAGCGGAAAAAAGTTACTGTCATTAAGGGAGACATCACAGATTACAGCAGTGTTTTGGAAGCCACCCGTGGGACAGATGTTGTCATCCATACTGCCAGTCTAGTGGATGTTTGGCATAAAGTTCCTGAGAGTCTCATTTACTCTGTCAACGTAACAGGTGGGATTCTAAGGAAGAAATATGGGAATGATAACAAGGAAACAAGATAGGGAGGAAATGGCAATGGTTGAATCATTTTCGTGGGAATCCACTAATAACACCACTATTACATGAGCCAACACATCTTTCTCAATCTAAATAAATGATGTAATAATAATATTGATAGCTGTATAACAGAGATTAAAGCCACTCCTGGAAAATTGTAGCATAGACTTGTGTGAAAGCTGGGTAAAGGAGGAATTTTGATCCTTCTTTTTTTTTTTTTTTTTTTTTTTTTTTTAAAAAGAGACATTTTTTTTCATTACTGTTTTTAGTGAGGACTTAAGTGCCTACTCCTAAGCCCGTCTCCAATCGGGTAAATAAACATTGGAAATACAAAACATTTAATTTTTGGCTTTAGAAATGCAGCTAGGAAGGAATTTAGTATGAACATTATGGAGCTTGGGTGTAAGTTTCCGTCTGCTTGCAGAAACTTGGCAATTATAAAGCCACTGTTTATGGTCTCTGTGGCAACAAGTCATCTTAAGTCTTACTCAGATTATTCAGGTTACGCACAGTTTCACCCCGACCTTTAAAGGTCCATGGGTTAGACAGAGGTAAAAGGGTGTGTATAAGTGTTTTGTTTAATCAGTTGTGTTGGCTGGGAATAAAAAATGACACAAACAATGAAAATGGTCCAAATCTCAGCCACTGAAACAATTATTTAACTCTATAAAGTAATATATTTAAGAATGGAAACAAGGCATGTATATTTTGCAGTTTGTTCGTGTGGCTATTCTTCTTTCAGCAATCCCAAATAAAAAGGTTTATTCTTTTTCTCACTTAAAAAAAATATGTTAAACAGATCATCATAAATATAAAATGCAATGTTATAAGTAACATATGGACACTGATTGAATATATATTTCTTTATTTTTTTGAGCAACTAAGATATTTGTATTCATATGGAAGGCACTTTGTAGATATAGCAACACCTATCTTTCTTTAAGCATTTGTCTTGGAAATACTGCAGATTATTGGCTTGATTTACAGAAATGACTGGTATATTTGGATTTCTGCTGATAACTCTTACTGAGACACAGACTAAGCAAAGCATAGGCTGCAGGGATTCAGCAAGTAGACAAAATATGCTTTTGTTGTCTGTAAATGGATTCCAATAGATTTTTTTTTTCTAAAGAATATACCACAGACATTATAACCATTAGATTTAAGTTATCTGCTGATCAGACATCCTTGTAGTCCCTCTTTGTCAATAATCAAGGGGATAATTTAGGCCTGAAATGTTCAGATTTATTGTGAATAGTTGTTCAGCTGCGCCTTGTCTGGCTTTACAAGAATTACAAACATTACAGGAATTTGTTTTTTCCTCCTGTCCTGATTTGAAATGGTTTTCTCATCTGTTTCACATTTTTGTCAAATTTGTTGTTGACTCCATTGTTGGAGACAGAAACATAGATTACCGCTTGTCTTGTAACTAAATGTTTTAGTTAAGAACAATAAACTAATTGTTGACAAAGGTGCAATTGTTGTGTGCATTCCTGCAATGCATTCCATGAGGCTCCCATTAACAGTGAACTATATACATGACTAAAGTTTTACGTCAAGCTACGCATGCTAAAAACAGGGCTTTGATGGGGAAATTGGACAAAGCAGTAAAAAGAGTTAAATAATGAAAACAAAAAGTCCCATCTCTTTCATTTTCTAGCAGCCATATTTCTTTCTAGTGTGCTTTTCAACAGTTTAATGAAAACCAGCTTTTTATGGAGAAATTTCCTCTCAACTAAGCAAAACACACGTGTATCCCGTTTGTTCTTTTTAGATTAATTAAATGTTTATTCTGTTTGGGAATCCAGTTATAATCCTTAAATGAACATCTCGTTTAATGTCTCATACTATGTTTCTTTTTGTTTTTTTAACTCTTAAATTCAGAGAAAACTACACAAAGGTTTTCTTTACTAAGCCCTGAATATATGTTTGTTTCTATAAAATATACACTCAGATCTGTCCACATCAAATATCCTTACCACATATTTTTCCGTTCTTTCCTCAGGAACAAAAAATGTGATCAATGCCTGTGTGGAGTGTGGTATCGAGTGCCTGGTCTACACCAGCAGTATGGAAGTGATTGGTCCCAACATGAACGGAGACCACTTTAAGAGGTGAAACTTAAAGAAAAAAATGTAGTGTGTCTGTGCTCTGTACAGTTCTTTGATATTTTGACTTAGCTTCCTAAGTGACGCTCTGTAAACGTGCTCTCCTAATTGGAGCCACATGGATATGATTTAGACTCCTATTGTGAGAAATGTTTCCATGAGTTTCTTTTCTGTAGAAGCTGTTCTTTCTCTTCAATACACCATTATAGAAAACATGACAACTGTACAGAAAAGATATGATTGGGTGGAGTTGAACGATTGTGTTTCCATGGGCCGCCGAAAGGATTTTGAAGTTTGTTTTGGTAGATTAAAAAATTGAAACTACACTATGTTGGAACTGCAGCAAGGCTAATCATCTAACGTTGCAGTGACGCAGGTTTTTTTTCTTTCCTCTTGTCTTGCATGAGATAGTGGAATGGCAGATATGTGTTATGTTGTGTTTGCATGTCAAGTTTGTAGTTCAAGCTTGAAGTTCAATTTGCTATTTCTCATGTTCAATCAATCAAACTTTATTTCTACAGCACTTTTCACATGTTAGCAACACAGAGTGCTTTATTAATAAGAACCGTTTCAATTACAATAAAACCTTCACACACTGAGTTATTAAAAAACATAATAACGTCCTTCATACAAACAACAAACCTATCCATAAGTAAAGATGCCTTTACAAGCCATAGCCTTGGTTAAATTAAAGGTATCTCAAGTTTCTGGGAGATCAGCCTATCTGACTTGTATTATGATTGACGCTATGCTGGAGCTTGTTGTCGTCACTCTTAGTTCGTGATGGATAAAAATCAGAACACTTTGAAATCAAAACAAGAAATCCAAAGTACGTCATGTACTTTGTTAGAAATCTAGACTCCAATGCATATAAAAATGATTTTAGATAAAGTTCATGGTCATGGCCTTGCTTCTATTCAGTGAGTGCTTTCTACTCTTTTCTTCTGTGCAGTCAGGCATTGTTTTTCCTCTGGAAAAGCTGCACGTCTCTACAACATTTTACTGTTAACAAAAATCATATCTGCATTGATAGGCAGGTTTTAATATGGTCTGATTTTTTTTAAAAGTGTGTGGAGACTTGACAGTGACAAATTACAGTCTCAACAACTAAAAGGGATCAAGTTTAGAAATAAATTAATGCAATCCGTCTTTGAACTAGAGAAAACCTGTTTGCCAGTAGGAATCACTGAAACTGTTCCAGATGTTACGTATGGTGTGTTTTGTGTATTTGAGTTTGCACGTACATTTCTACAGCTACACCAGAGCATTTTTTTGCCGTTGGGTATGTGTTAATATTAGTAGATTAGGTCATACATTAAGAATCTGTCTTTGTCTCCTCTTGTTGGAAGGATATAGTCTAAATCTGCTGGAAAAATTACAATAAGCATTAAAGATTCAAGATTCAAGAAAAGTGATACATGTTGTTCCTCTATAATCACAGCTTTTCTTTGCAAATCCTTTCCGAGATGCAGATGTCCCTTGGCCGATTTAAAACATTCCTCACATGCAAGTGGAAGGCCAAGAAAGTGCTATCTGCTGTGCTATCTACTTTTGTCTGAAAGTTGAACTTTTTTCTCTGCAGAGGCAATGAAGACACACCTTACGAAGTGAAACACACCATGGCCTATCCAAAGAGTAAAGCCCAAGCAGAGAAAATTGTGCTTGAGGCTAATGGCACCAAGGTATGACTTATTTTACAATATAAGATGCAAGTCATTCTTTGTTTTCATGTGGTGCATGTTCTGCATATTTTTTTGTGTCTTAATGATAATGTTTTAGAAGCAATATCGACTGAGGCAGATTTATCAAAGTCACATCTGCAGTCTTGAGTACTCCATGCAGACAGAAAGAAAGCAAGATGATTGGAATAGTCTGAAAAGTAGAACTTCAAAGTTGCAGAAACAAAATAGAAAAGGCGTATTAATCTTATGATTTGTGCTAGTATTATGCATACTAGACCGCAGCATATTTCATCGTTAAAACCGAAAGACAAGGAAATGAAATGTGAAAGCTTAAAACTAGTTGGGCTCAAGTCATGAACAAAAGAAAAGGAAAAACATTTTGGGAGATGTTTCTTAAGCAACCTTACCACAGAATTCCAGGCCATCTCCCTTGTTGCTATTGTATCATTTCTGCTCTTTACCACAGTATTGTTCAACCCTCCCTTTGACCCATTTGGTTTTATATGTGTATGTGTTTTTGGTATATTTGTTGACCTTTTTATCTGATTTCCAACTCCTTCTGTACTCTTTGTGTCTCGTCCAGGTGAAGGGAGGGAAGTGTTTATACACCTGTTCATTGAGGCCCACAGGGATCTATGGTGAGGGACATCAGCTAATAAAAGAGTTCTACCAACTGGCAGTTCAAAGAGGAGGCCTTGTTGTTGGCGGTATCCCAGACCACATCGAACATGGACGAGTCTATGCAGGTACAACTCCAAAACATTTGTGGACTCATTTTAAATGGTGTATTGTTTCCTGTTGTAGTCTAAAATTTCCACCTCAGTTCCATTGTTGTCTAAGAAAAACTTTGCTTTTTTTTCTCAAAGTAAACAAACAAAACTTAAAAAAAATGGTATGCCAAAAAAGCTTAGTTCAATAACTAATGTTTCACCCAGGACAAAAAGCAGAAGCTTATATATAGAAGCCACTTCCTTCATATTTTACAGGAAGTTTGAAGATTTCTGCATCTGATATAGTTCTCTGTATTGTAAGTTCTGTGACAAAGAAAAAAAAACATTTGGTGCTCTGCTGCGATAACATTACAAGACACACCATGTAAAATATACCTATTTGGGATTTTCCATATTTATTTGTTATTTTAACAGTATAAAATGAAAAGACTCAACATCTGAGTCAAAACAGCACCTTTTTACTCATGATCTAATGAGCAATAATAATGTATACATGTGAAATATTTTAATTTATGGTGCTTATTTATTACAAAATTGTGAACTTTAGATTTTCTGTCAGAAGGTGCAACATTCATGTCAGCTGATGTATTATGGAGTCAAGTCACATGATCAGAGTTATCATGAAGTACCTGATCCATTACTTGAATATTTCACTAAATATCAAATACTGATATCTGACTTGGGTCTTATTTGGGGATTTTAGGTTCATTTTCATGTATTTGTGACGCGTATACCCAAATTTAGGAATATGCAAAGAATAACTATTAAGTTTGTGTTTTTTCATTTTGGACTTTTATACTTAATTAGTTGAATCTGTGAACCTCTGTGCAGTATTTACTATAACACTTTAATGTAGCTTTTAATAACCTGTTATTACTGAACTTTTAGAGTGTGTTTGTTTTAAAGAATAACAACTAATTGTTTTTTTTAAAAAAGTGAAAGAGCAAAAGTAGCACTTATTATTTACAGTGTATATATTGATCCATTTTATCACTATCATGATACAGTTGTGGAGAAGCTCATCTTTGTATCATGCGTAACATTTATTTGTTTGTGTTGCTAGGCAACGTTGCCTGGATGCATCTGCTGGCAGCCCGAGCCCTGAGAGAACGTCCTCACAAAGTTGGTGGTGAAGCTTTCTTCTGCTACGACGAATCACCTTATAAAAGTTATGAGGATTTTAATATCGACTTGCTCTCTGAATTCAGCTTCAGAAAGGCTCGCATGCCCATCGTGGTGCTCTGGTTCCTGGCCATTTTTAACGACATCCTTCGTTGGGTATTGAGCCCTGTATATAACTACACACCACTGCTGAACAGTTACACTTTTGCTGTAGTCCGCACCACATTCACAATAAAAACAGACAAAGCCCAAAGATATTTTGAATATCGTCCCCTTTATGACTGGAATCAGTGTCTAGCCCGAACACAGAAATGGATCAGCACATTCCCTTCAGATAAGAGCAAAGACTCTTGACCTCATGTCAGATACTGCCCACAGATATGTGTGTTCTCACATACCAAAGTTTAAACGAATGACCTTACTATCGGTGTGTACAAATAAGCCTGAAGAGAAAGCAATACCATTCAAATAACATACACGCAGAAACCATTTAATAAAAAACTTATGACACAGTTGGAGAAAAAGAATTAATTAGATAAGTTGTTGGTTTCTTTGGTGAGATACAATTGAATTTCTTACTGCAGTAACCTTTCTTTGTAAACTTTGTAAATCCGACACCAACAACAAAGGAAATGTAGGATTTTTTTTCTCAATATCTTCTGCAAGTATTAAGCTCTGTCAGCCACATTCAGTATTTTGTAAAACAATCAGTAATGTGTGTAATTTATGTTAATATTATAAAGGTATTATTTTGTTCATTTTCTTGTTTGTAATTTTAAATAAATGTGTTTAATAAATTCTGCAAATCCTTTTCTTGTTTTTCTGATGTGAAGAAGTAATTTGATGGTGTTTCCTGTTTCGCTTCTCAGCAGGTCAACAGCAGGTTCATCATCTGAAACCAAACCATTGTTTTCCTAAGCTAGTCTCATTCATGGATCCTTTTTATGTTATGTAACATATCAACTTCATAGATGAAGTTTGTCCTGCCTGGAAACACAACAAATTCAAAATATTTATGCGTCATTACATTTCCAAGAAACTTCGTTTGTATTGATCTCTGGTTGGCAATGGTAACAATTCATTGCTTCGTTACAAAGGGCTGAGTCCCTTCCCATGTTCTTGTAGGAACTTGTCATTGTGGAACCCACAGGATAACATTCACATGACTAAGACAAATTTAAAGGAAGCTTCTTTATGTTTAAAAGATTTGAACTGGGTGTTCCCCATTTCTGAGGTTTTCCATAAACCAAACATGGGCACGCCTAGAAATGGAGACATGACATAATTTCCAGACAAAATTGTTGGTGTTTGCTTTAGTATTAAAATATTGATTTTTTTTTTTTTTTTTTATCCCAAACTTTTATCATCATATAGGCAGGTTGAGACATAAACATGTGGAAGCGAGTAAGGCTAGAGGTATGCAGTGCCGTCCATAATAAAACAAAGGACACCACAGTTTGTGGTTTTGGAAAGTTGTGGGATTAATCAGTGATTTCCATGAATCAGAGTACAGGGAACTGGTCAATCTCTTTTTGGGATGGTGAGGGGAAAAAAAAAACTATGACATCATCTTGAACATGAACAAAACAAGAGATTGTAGATTTTAGGATCGGTGCCCAATATATCTTCTGTAAGTCTGTTGTAGAAAAGGGAATCTGCCATGCGGTCATTTGTTGTTGCTGAACAAACTAATCAAGAAGGTTGGGTGTGGGGTGCTGACAACTGCATCCCCTGGAGCGGATTGCTCAGAGAAGAATGCTGCACAAGTTGATTAATATAACAGACAATTCAACAATTCTTTTCACTCTGTAATGTGCACGGAGGACACAGCCGTGTGCCAAGTAGCATCTTCAGGTCAACTGTGACAGGAGTGACGAGGTTATTCTAGCCAGCAACATTTTTAATTTGTAAACATACATGTATGTTTTTTTGTGCCTTTATCTATTCAATCACTAAATTCAACACAGCTCTTACCATATTTGTTCTAATTTACTGTATATAAATAGCTATACTTTAATTAATCTTTTATATCCAAACTTTAAATCATATTTTTTGACTGAATGACAAAGTTTTGAGTTGTGATTCTCAAAATTGATAAAGATTACATATCTATTATGAAAAGAATTACATTCCAAGCAATGCATGGAAAGTTATGGCATTGTACGGTTAAGACTGGAGAAAGTTTCTTGAAGAACAGATTCAATGAGCTTGCTGAATTCATGGAAACATTTGTTTTGGTGGGTTTTGGTTCAGTACTACTTGGTTCTTGCAAAGTGGCATTTGTGCGCCATCTAGTGGATCAGAAGGTCGAATAAATCACCGATGTGCATGTCAAATTTTCTAGTTAAATCATTTTTAAGTATTCCATTTCATAATCATTTTATTTGAGAGATATCCTATTAATGTGTATTTAATAACTTGAAACAGTGCCAGTTAAAAGGTGAGGGGAAAATATTAGACTGGTTTCTAGAAGGGAGGCTCCTGTACGTGTGCGCGCCCGTCCGTCTACATCCACGAGTACACGCACGTAGCTGTCAGTAGGAAATGCAGTTTGGCCGTGTACTGGATGCACCCTACCGCTATGCCTGGATAAATAACCACACCGCATTCCTTCGGTTCATTGTAAAAAGTGCAACCGAGAGGGTTAATATTTTTAGGCGGTTTTGGATATAGTGACTTCTCTTGTTTAGACATTCAGCTAATTGGCTAGGCTAACAGAAACAGAACACTAACAACGCTAATGCTAATTGTACATTAGGCTAAAATTAGCTAACTTAGCTAGCGTGTAACTTAGCTAGCTAGCTTGCTGATTGCAAGACTTTTGCTGTTTCAATTGCTCACGTCTTTCAGCGGTTTCCAGCCTTGTCTTGCTCTTTTGTGTTGTCAAACGGAGGAGTTTGTGGAACCGGAGCTGTGGCGGGGGAACGTACCTACAGAAACCCCCTGGCTATCCAGGCGGACGGATCACAGTGACACGTCGGTTGTAGGTGAGTTACACTGCAGAGATGAAGTTACAGTTGACTGGGGGAGTTGGCAGGACAGGCCGTGGACGCTGCTCCACCAGGGCCTTGACAGCCAATGAGGGTGTTAACTATTAGCCATTAGTATTCAGTTGCCCCTGAATCGGGAAGTTGAGTCGCTTCTGTCTCTCGAGAAGATGACAACAAAGAGAGTGGTGCTATTTAGTGCTGCAGTGACATATAACTGATGGGTGTGTGCAAGAACCGCAACTGACCTGAATAATAATTAATCTACTGAAAACTAGCTCACTATGGTTGTCTAGCTGTTATGTTGATAATGTTGCATGACAACGTTTAAGCCAATGTGGATCTGTGGATGAAACTGTTGTCACAGCTTTGTCAGCTACTATCTGTCACCTCGGCTTGTCCATTCCTGTTGTATAACTGTAGTCAATTAGAGAAAGTTAATTATTTTAAGCTTTTTAAATTTTGTTCTATTCTTTATAGTGGTCTTTTACATAATTTCCACTCTAACATGTCCAGCATTTTAGAGACACATTATTGTAATTTAATTGTACTTCTGTAGCAAAAGAGGAAATCCTGTGAGTGACATCGGTTTTAGTCTGAAGAAATTAATGCTATTTTCCCTCAGACGATTAATGAAGTATTATGCAGCTCAAACAATATATAATCATATTGTATTGTATTATAAGGAGTGGGTTTGATGTGTATGTTTAATAAACTGTCCAGGGATTTTCCATGTAGAAGAAATGGTAATGGTTATTATAATGTATAAAATGGCCTGAAATAACTTTATCCTATTCATTCTTTTTTTCTGTACTTGCAAAGGAGAGCTCAGAGTGGAACTATGGCTGAACTCTCCACTTTGTCCCCATCGCCACCTGCATTGAGTGATCCTCATGCAGCTCCATCTCCATCAACTCTCCCTTCTTCAAATAATCCTTCTTCAGAGTCCGTCAAGGAGATTGTGATGCCCGAGTCTTCCCTTTACAATGACAAAGCTTTGACTGGAAGCACTCCCACAGCACTCTCAGGGAGTTTACCCTCAGCTCCCCATCTGCCCTCAAGTCCCATAAAACACATTACTGAGACCTACATCCCATCAGTGGTACATGAGGCTGCTCAACAAAATGAAGAATCGGCAGGGAATGACACAGAAACTGGAGCTCATGTTAATAGGCAGGAAACTAGGCAACTAGGTGCTACAGAGCTCTTAAATGCTGAAACTTCTGAATTTGTAAGTGAGCCATCCCCTCCAAGAACAGTGCAGCAGGCATCTCCACCTCCTGATCTAAAGCCAGTTCCAAACCTGTACCCTGATGTGCATGTCAACCATAACCCAAACTCTGTCATGGGTGATAGTCAGCCAACAGAATCTCAAATGAGTGCTGACCCCGATCCCACACCTGCTCTCTTAGCATCATCAACAACTGATGAGGAGAAATCACAGCCACTCCAAGAAGCACAAAAACCTCAAAGTGAGCCTGTTCCACCTCTTTCCCCAAAGTACGTCACTTCCAGCGAAAATAAGGGAGAACCAGTCGCTAGCCCAACCAGAGTTGGACCCCCTAGCCCAACTGTCCCACTGATCCATGAGCCACCCTTCCCCCTACCCAATCCACGGCCAGCCCTAGACAACCTCAGCTATCTTGAGTCAGCCAGCCTGATGTCGGGAACATTGGAATCCTTGTCTGGACTGGGAGAGGATGGGAGCTCTGTGGGCTCAGACTCGGAGATTAATGGCCTGACTGTGAGACGTACTGATAAATATGGCTTCCTGGGTGGGAATCAGTACAGTGAAGGAGGGTAAGTCATAGAACGATAACTAATCATTCACACTCCCTGTTTTGTAGAAAATGCTTATCATAATTACTCACTTTTATTATGCTGTAAGTTAGATTTAAGGTATTTTGAAGCACTGATCAAATGTGGCTTTGTGAAGAAGGTAAAAAAATATATATAGTTTTATCCAGAAAGATCTTTGTTTGTTATACGACACAATATGATTTTTAAAGCTAAATGTACATCTGAATAATTTGTGTTCTTTTCAGTCATTTTGCTTCATTTGACCTTAAGAGACTATTCTTTCTTTTCAGCCTCAGCTTCTCTTCATTTTCTTTTCTGCTGCACTAAACATATCTGTCTGTCCTTTATCTCCCCTTGGTCTGACTCAGATCATGCTGAGAGTGCTTTTGTGACTCAGTTTGTACTGACTCTGTGTCTGTTTGATGTCATCCCACCAAACCCACTGTGTTTTTTCCTCTCTGTTTTGGTCAGATGTCCTGTTAATCTGACAGGCTAATTGCACTTCCACTGATAAATAATTAAGATTCTATTGCTGTACCATCAGCAGTGACTGTGCACTCTGGTCACTGTTTAGTAACTGAAAAATTTAGCATAATGTGCAAATAACCGAAAGAAACTGTAGTTATCTCACCCCGTCATACAATTTTCCTCAAATTTATTTATACACTTCCATTAAAGAAAAATTCACATTACAATAATCACTCAAACAACTAAAGACTGAAAAAAATAATATTTACATGTGCTAAATCATAATAGTTATTTTAGAGATTGTTTTTAATTCAATTGAGTTGGAAAAAAGCTGTCCTTCACAAATTAAAACTGTTTACTGATGAGCAGTGGGGGAAATTAATTGTCATTGACAGAGTTACAGAAAACACAGGATTGCCGTGATTTTTTCAGAGGATTTTTTAACTAAATATTAGTTTGGGTGATATTACTTACATTATTTAATCAAATTTTTTGCTTCGTTTTTATTTTTAAATATTTCTATTGAATCAGAAAGCAATGTCATGATTTTAACTATATTTTTATGTGTTATAACTTTTGTCAAGCTCAACTTCTTTCAGCAGCAACTTTATTTTACTTCTTTAATGGGAGGTTATGAATAAATTTGAGGACGACTCCTCATCTCAGATCTCTATTGCTTCTCCTGTTTGCACTCTTGGATCCTCTTCCTCCACCTACCTCGCCTTACCTCATTCATGCCTCACTTCCATAGAGGTAGAGCATTCAGCTGCTCTGCTTCCCAATTATAGAGTCTCATTTCCACTCTGCAGATCCATACTCCAGACACATCTTTTCAAACTGTGCTGCTCCTTGTGCTTTGCTGTAAGGGGACCTTGAGTGTCATGAAAGTCAATCAGAAATAAAATTTATTATTATTATTATTATTATTATTGTTATTATTATTATTATTATTATTATTATTATTATTATTATTATTATTATT
>JBAMHX010000023.1:20528140-20546340 GCA_037177515.1 Pseudomugil tenellus
ATTATTATTATTATTATTATTATTATTATTATTATTATTATTATTATTATTATTATTATTATTATTATTATGTTATTATTATTATTATTATTATTATTAATAAATAGAATCCTAAAATCTAAGTGCAGTATTTAAGGGGTGGGGAACAAATTCTGAGTAATGTCAGTGATATAGTAATTATTTATTACTTGCTATTTTGCAGCGAAAAGGAAGTCCGAGTTGAAGTTGCCAGGCAGAGGGAGATGAAATGGCTTGATATGTTCTGCCACTGGGATAAGTGGATCAAACATCGTTTCCAGAAGGTTTGTATGACAGCCTTTGAGTGGGATTTCTATGGGATTAAAAATGAGTACTACTAGTTAATGGCATTAAATGTGTTCTACATGGACTTGAATTTGTTACATTTGACATAGGTGAAGTTGCGCTGTAGGAAGGGGGTTCCATCGTCTTTGAGGGCCAAAGCCTGGCAGCTTCTCTCCAACAGCCAAGACCTTCTAAATGCCAACCCAGGGAAATTTGACGTAAGACTTTTAACCTGAAACAATTAAGCTTTGGTAGCTCTTGAAAGGTGAGGATAGCAAGTTAACCATAATATATTCATTTATTAACTGGCTTAAAGTGCAAGTAAACTACAACTGAGAAAAGCAGTTTCAGCTTCAGGGGTGCTGAAGGGGTACAGGCGCAGACAATGTGAGCTTTAAGCTTCTTATTGGGGCCAGTAATCCTGCCTGCCAGAAACTTGCCCCTTTGTCCAAGCTGGAGGGTCTGTCCTTGTGTGGGACCCAATAGTTTACTTACTTTTGCTTCTCTTCCACTTTATACAATTTGCAGTTCATTGTTTGGATTTTAATGTGGATTCCATACAGTGATTTACAGTCTAGTCTACTTAAACATATAATGAATGGAATTATAATTAATTTATAGAAGCCTGATAATATTTTTGTTGTGTTTTTGCCACAGGAACTGGAGAGAGAGCAGGGTGAGGCGAAATGGTTGGACATTATAGAGAAGGATCTCCACAGGCAGTTTCCCTTTCATGAGATGTTTGCTGCTCGTGGAGGCCATGGGTAAAATTACACACACTGTTTTGGACCAAAGAGTTTATGTTTATGAGTAATAGAAACCTCAGAGTTTAAGTTCCTTTTGCTGGTTATGTAGTAATTTTCATGCTTGTTCCTGCAGTCAACAGGATTTGTACCGAATCCTAAAGGCCTACACCATCTACCGGCCTGATGAGGGTTACTGTCAGGCCCAGGCTCCAGTTGCCGCAGTGCTGCTCATGCACATGCCTGCTGAGGTGAGACGATCCCATGAAAAATGTAGAACATAAAATGTTGCTAGTTTTTGTGTAAATATGGATAAGTCAGATTATTTTAAAAGGTTAATGGAGATATGGGTAGAAGTGAGAAAGTATGAAACTGAGTTCTTCTTTATTAATAATTCAGATTAAATTGGGGGTAAAAGTAGAAAAAAGGCTAAAACTTTAGAGAGTTATTGACAGGTATTCCACTGTTGTTGCTTGGGAACAGTGTTGGCTGATGAACAGGCATCTGCAATCTGACCATCTGGAACCTAAACTCCCTCAGTTCCATAAATATATTGCAGTATTCTGAATGCTGATGAGAGTTTTAAAGATTGGTGCTTTAATGGTCATTTCTTGGTGTAGAAATGGTTACTTAATTCTTCTGAGCTCAAAAAGCAATTTTTTGTCATTTTTAAATATGGAAAATGACTTTATTAGCATGTGAGCTATCTGCTGTTTCTTTGGCGGGACTATGACTATTTTACTGATCATGTTGTTTTGGTTTGTTTAACCAAAATGGTTGCCTTATAGGTTTGTGCTGTGGTTGAAACTGTTTTGTTCTGTTTTTGTGGATACAAATAACAAAAGCTAACTATTGAAATTCATAGATACTATGCAAATATTATTGTTAGCTAAATATAAAAATATGAATGCAGATGTAAAATTGTTTACAGTTTTTTGTCAACCTCAAATTATACAAGTTCTTTTTTTCCAGCAAGCTTTTTGGTGCCTCGTCCAGATATGTGAGAAGTATCTTCCAGGCTACTACAGTGCAGGACTGGTGAGTGTAAGAACACAATTATATCTTCTTCCTGTCAGCTTCTGTTTTGTGTTAATGCATCATCTCTTTCTTTTTAGGAAGCAATTCAGCTTGATGGCGAGATCTTCTTCTCTCTGTTGCGGCGCACATGTCCAATGGCATATCGTCATCTTAAGAAATTCAAGATTGATCCAATTCTCTACATGACTGAGTGGTTCATGTGCATTTTCTCACGCACATTACCATGGTCCTGTGTCCTGCGAGTATGGGACATGTTCTTCTGTGAAGGTATAACTCATCTATATGGTTCACAGCCAGTCCTGACTGGTGGTAAATTATTTTAATATAACTTTTCTTTCAAAATAATTTTAGCTGCATGATACCAGCATCGTTTTACAGATTTGTTTTTATTATTCCTCTGTGGGTTGATGGAAACCTAATGTAACTTTCTGGTTGTAGGGGTAAAGATCATTTTCCGTGTGGGATTGGTGTTACTGAAGCAGATGCTTGGCTCTGTTGATAAACTGCGAGAACTGCAGGGCATGTACGAGACCATGGAGCGTCTTAGAAACATCTCACCTGACTCTATCCGAGAGGACATACTGGTACAGGAGGTGAGTTTGTTGCAGGCTGAACATGTAAACGGATCTTGGTTCTCCTTTTACTCAGAGACACGAGTTATGAGTCACTTTGTCATGCAGTGCCCAGTCTTCTACACTTCACTTCCTCTGTCTTATTTGCTCTTGACTGACATGTCCAGGTCATTACACTCCCAGTGACGGAGTCTCTCATCGAAAGGGAGTGCAGCATCCAGGTGAGGAAATGGAGAGAGTCGAGAGGGGAGCTGACACACCAGCCAGGTCGTCGACTCCATGGTACAAGAGCAATCTTTGAGTACAAACGTCGCGCAACCGCCATTAGTTCTGGTGGTAGCTTCTCATTCCTTGGAAGCCCAGTCCCACCACCAGGACCCCTCAGGGCCTCCTCCAGCCTTCTGTCTCTCCCTGGTTTCCGCAAGTCTAAGGCTCCACTCCACTCTCAAGCTAAGACGGGCTCCTTTTCAGGGCCATCTGGAGTCGAGGCCCTTTCACCTCGCTCTCCACCTGCAGGATCATCAAGTCCAAGCCGAGGCCCCATTCATAAACCACCTATGCCTCCAGGAGCAGGTCAGAGGGCTCCAGTACCCCATGTCCAAAGTCCTTTAGTCATGGGTGAAACTGGCTCATCTCGTGGTCTGGCTCAAGCTTCAGAGCGCACATCAGCACAGAACCAGCCTGATTCTTCAGCTCCTGTGCAAAGCACACCCCCGCCTAACACTTTATCACCGTCCCCTATGATCGTCTCAGAGCAAATTACTCCAACTATCCCTTCGCCTACTGCAAACAATGCCCCTCTTCAGCCATGTTCAGATTCAGGAAAAGAGGCAGCACCATCAGCTGATGCTGCAGCTGGGGAGGAAGAGGGAAAGAAGAAGAAAAAAAGTAAAGAGGAAAAGAAGAAAGAAAAGGAAGATGAGAAGAAAAAACTAAAGGAAAAGAAGGAAAAGGAAAAGGCTGAAAAGGAGAGGCTCAAGAAGGAGAAAGAGAAGCTAGAAAAAGAAAAAAAGAAAGGGGGGAAGAAAAAAGATAAAGGGGGAGGAGAGGTGGAGGACAAAAACGGAGCGGCAGCAGGAAAAGATTCGGCCTAGTTTCACCCTGTCATTCCAGGATAATGAAAAGGGAGCTAAACAAAAAGAGGTCAGAAGAACAAAAGACCTCCACAAAACAGAGCGATTAATATAAAAAATGAGATGGCTTCCTGTGTAACACATCATTTTAAAGACTTAATACAGTTCAAGGACAAAGATGGAGAAGAGAGGATCATGGTTTTAATAGCACCTCGAGGATCATTTCATTCAATGCTTTCTTTTCTTTTGAGTTTTATTGTCGTGGGACAATTATCCATTTCAACTCGAGCACAGGCTGTGAATCTGAAAATTTCCTCCTGAGATTTACAGTCATCATTCGTTTTAGTTTTTTAAGTTTTTACAATAGCAGTTGCAGAGTCATCTGTGCAAGCGCTTAGTAAACAGAACATTTTCAAAAATAGTGCCATAGCTTATGTGAATTTAATTCTTGTTAGGATGTATAGGGTCTAGTCAACACTCCATATGTCCTGTCAAGTCTCATCTGTGGACAGGTAACCTGGATATCTGGCAGGAAATGAGAAAAAAAACCTTTGAAGTCATCTCAAATGCAGGCACAGAAAATGGAATTGCTAGTTATTTAGTTAAGGATGTATTTATTGTCTTGGTAAATGTGTGTGTGTGTGTGTGTACCTCTGTAGAGTTGTGAAATGTGTTGATGTTCTATCTGGTCTCCCTATGCCTGCTTTTTTTTTTAGGATTTTTTTCTCCTTAAAACATTTTTTTCTGAAAGTTAAATTTTTCTTACAATTAAAATCCATCTAATCTGTAACACAGATCAGAAGATAGAAAATAGACACAGACACTATGTAACAGTGGCCATGCTTTTTAATTGTTCATTGTTTGCTTGTGTTCTTAGTTTTTCTTAATCCGACTAATTCGAGGGGAACATTTGTAGGCTTTTCATCTTTTCTTTTACTTTAGGCAAAACTCTTTAAATTATTGTGTCCAGAACTGATTTTTTGGAAAATCGTCGATGAACTGCTTGTGTGAAAATAAGCAGCATCCATGCACACACCATACGACCTAACGACCCATAAGATTAGTGGTAATTTGACTTGGTGTAAGCATTTTTATTTAGCCAAATTATAGGATGGGTAAGTAAGTACTCTGTTGGTGTAGCCCATTTGGAATGTGATTTCAAGTGTTTTAAAAGAATGAAGGATGTGTTTTGCACTTGTGATTTAGTCACAAAATGCCACTGAAGTTGACATAGAAACTGAGTCTAATAGTTCTGAAATGTCTTTCTTGAGGACCTATAGGAAGCCACTTGACTGGAGGCGCAAAGTGTGCCAATGTAGCATTAACCTTTGATCCTTGACTTGCAGGCAATGGTGTATTTATGTACAAAGTGGTTAATTTAATCAGATATAGTATATTATGAATTATTATTTTCATTCTGACTATTTTTCTATTTGAGCAAGTGATACCTGGTGGACTGGAAAGATGGCAGATTACACAGTGTAGCTGCAGGAGGATCTTTTTTTTTTTTTTTTTTTGCACGTAAGTCCTCTGCTTTTACACGACAAACTTGATGCATGTCTTTGGTATTATTTAAGTTTATTGTCTTTACTTCATGAGCTAGGTTCACAAGTCTCCAGTATAAAGAAGTGCAGTGTTAACAAACTTGAGTGGAAAAATGGGCCTCCAATAGAACAAACTGAGACTGATACAGAATCTGTGGGAGATTGTACTGTAAAATATACTAAGAGGTGATAAATGAGCTTTGAAAAGGAAAACCGTTATTGTGTTTTATCACCAAATTGTGTTGTAATATCCAAAACAACTTCTGAATTAACTCCCTAATCTATTTACACTCAGTGTTCTGTACTGTAACTTACATACATACATTAAATGGCACTGAACCCGTCAGTATACAATGAATAGTGTCAGGTAGCTAATGTAAAACCATTTCGTGGCAGAAAAAACAAAAAAGAAAAAAAAACATTGATATTCTTTAACTGTACTGTTTCATAGTAAATAATTAGCAGGATTTCAACATAACTGTAGCCAGCTTGTCCTCTATTCATTATTTCTCCACTTGTTGTGGGTCTTTACAGGGATGCCATTTAGATGTGTACGTGTCACATATACGTCCTTCTCTGTTTTGACATCACTATGGACACATTTTAGTGTTAGTGGTAAACCCCAACACATCTATGCAAACCCATCACGACTGTTGGTGTGTGTGGTGACAGTAGCACTGATCTAATCACAGAAGTGGTGTGGGAAAATTAATTCTGTGCTTCAGTAGGTGTTTTTGCTTATTTTTTAAGCACACTTTCGGGACAAAAGACTATGCCATTTAATGAGCAATGCCGCCTAACATCACATTTTGATGATAACATTATTTCTTTTTGTGAAGACAGCTGGAGATTGGATGATCAGATGAATCCGACACCAGTTGCAGATTCAGCACTTAGTTCTGCGGTATTGCAAACAAATTAAGAGCACCCACTTCTATTCTCTCGTCCTTTCGTGTGTTTTTTATCAACGCTTGATTGGGAATAACTCCAACAATGCAAACATTTCAAACTATTGTATCAGCTGTGTTTTTTTGTCTTACCATGCCGTTATTCTTTTATGTCTTTAAGTTTACATGTCACTCTCTCTGGCGAAAGTGTAATAAAATCATAGCTAAATTAATTCATTCCTTCAGATTGACAATTGCTGTATTTATAATTAATGACAATAAAGACATTTGTGATGAGTAATAAACCATAATATATTAAATCAAGCGTTTGCCTTCCTTGATGTGGAGGATGATGTGTTTGCTGTTCTAATAAATGACAGCCATGATGAAGAATTCTGCCTTGGGATTTTTTCTGATTTTTTTCTCACTTGGTGATGTGTTTTTTTTCTTTTATTGGAATACCATACTTTTCCCCCAAAGTGCACATACTGGTAGATATAAATAAGCCCCACTAGGTGTCAGTAAATGAGTATATTTGCAGGAGTTCATTCTTTGCTTCCTCGCACCCTGTCCCACAGATCCACTGAGAACACACACTATTGTACAAAAGGCTGGTGATTTTATTCACATTTTTTCCCTTTTATTCATCACAGAGGAAAAGCAAGGTATCTGGATATGGAACAGCTTATGGAAAATAGATGATTTACTTGAGGCAAGAAGGAGTGGAGAGAAAGACATCGAAGACTTCAATGTTTTCTTTCGCCCCTTTCTCTCCTCTCCGTCAGGCTTTAGTTTTCACATTTTAAGCAAAGAAAGCTGACATCACTTTAAGGATGCAGCTTGTGTTTTTTTTCCTGCTTCTGATGGATTCTCTCCCACATCTCACTGCTTCTACCCAAGAGGACATCTTCAGAATTTGGAATGAGGTCCTCATGTTTGGTGAGCCCCAAATAAACCTGTTTCCCTTGCAGATACTCAGGGAAGCAGTGGGACATGTCTACATTCAACGCCTTGCAGGCGGAATTAAAGGGGTAGACAGAGGCGAAGAGGGAAAGTGAGGTTGTTTGAGGAAAGCTTGGTGTTGAAAATTATGTTACCGGATAATTTTATTGAAAATCATCCCTATTCCCCACAAGCAAACATAGACATTCAATGTGCATCAACCATCTCACCTGTCTAACAAGTCTTTGGTTTTAACATGAGTGGCTGAGCACATGAGTTTTACACAGAAGGTGAGCAAGGAAGAGGAGGAGAAAATGGTTAAGGGAAGGCAGAAAGCAAAGGGATAGCTGTCTTTCTTTTATTCTGGCTTTCTCTTTACTCCTCCTTCTCCTCTCCGTGTGTGATGACGTAACAGATGTTTTTGTAGTCCACGTTGCCAGCAACATCTGGGGGGAAGGCGGCCCACATGTTCTTAATCTGAGAGAGGAAACAGCTGTTTAGAACTCTGTAAAATGTCACCAGTTTATTGAAAAAAGATGTCACATCACTGAATTTTGAACTAGCTTGACAAATTATCTCTTTTCTGAAAAAGAAGTGTAAAAATAAAAGCAACAAATTACTTAATTTAAGTCAAATTGTTGTTTGTTAATGTATTTAAAGAGGTCCATAAAATGTTTTGGCTCTGGAGTTGCAAGAACTAACAATTTGTCTCAAACAATGAAAAGACAGCTTTACAGAAATCTTTTCATGAAAAACAGATAAAAACAGTCTTGAAAACTTGAAAGTCCATGGATTATATACAACTTTTGTTAATAGGTTTGATCTCAAGCAATGAGAAAGCAGACAGGATTGTCCATGACATTAAGATCACTGCACACATTGAAACATAAAGTTTTACCTCTTCTGGAGTGAACCTGTCACACTGAGTGGTCAGGAGCTCCTGGAGGCTGGTATGAGTAAAAGATTTGCAAGTTAAGAATCTGTCCATATTAGCATAGAAGACAAAAATAAAATAAAATAAATAAAAAATTAAATCCCCACAATTCCTTCTTGATGGATCCAGTACCCTCAGGGTCCAGGACTTTGAAGGCAGAGAGAATAACGTCCTCTGGGTCAGCGCCTGACAAAGAAGAGAGGAGGAAATGCTGAAATAATTTACCTCTCTTGACTGAATGCACTTAGAAATGGAACTATTCTAATATAAATGATGCAAAAGACCATTTATAAGAAAAATGTGACACCTACCCTTCAGCTTCTCTCCAAACATGGTGAGGAAGACAGTGAAGTTGATGGGGCCGCTAGCCTCCTTGATCATAGCCTCCAGCTCCTCATTCTTCACGTTCAGTTGGCCTGAACAGAGCAGATATTCAGATCAGGATGAGCTGCCGTAAAATATAATCAACTATGCATAATTTCCTGGCGCAGCTCCATCAGAACTCACCCATTGAGGCCAGCACATCTCTCAGGTCATCTTTGCTGATGATGCCATCTCTGTTCTGGTCAATGATTGTGAAAGCCTGGAAAGCAGGGGTTGGGTTATTACAGGAAGGAAACTACTGGGACAAATTCAGCCGGTGCAGAGGAACAGTTTAACAAACTGCTCAGTCAACAGTAGCAGCTGGGAAGTATCTTTTTTCACAGGCGGCACCCAGAAACTCAAACACGGTTCTTGCGCAGGGCAGGAAGAGCTGGCGAGGTTGCCTAATGTGCACCCCTAGTTTTTTTTTACAAGTTAATTTGGGACTGTATCTTCAGCGAACAGCTGTCTGATCCTCTCCAATATGGCAACGAAACTTAAGACAACCTCCTGGACTGAAATCTCTCACCTTACCTTCTTATTTCTTACCCTCTATCTATCACATACACTCCCACAAGTTTCCCTTGTAGCTGACAGCTACAAATACATCCATCTGGCAGGCATCTTTTCATGTGAGCAGCGTGTTAAAATCGTCCTAATCATCATCTCATACTTTCCTAAGTGGCATCCAAGAAGCCTGTATCACTTATCACAGGAGGGAGGCTCTGTCTGTTTGGGACATACTGTATATTGCTTGACAACCCACGGAAAATCCAGACACCATCATTACCCGTTTCCAGATCTCTCGTGTAAAATATCATCTCCTTGACCTTAATCAACCCCACACCTCTACTACTAATTTTATTACTGTGCTCATTAGTGATGAAGCTTCAAAATTACCAAATGTCCAGAGACATATAAGGAACTCTTTATTTGGATGAAGAGCAGTGGTCCAGTTGTCTGATTTTGGACTCTAAGCCTTCTGAATGTGCTTTGAAGAGATGTCTAAATGACAGCTGAGTGGGAGGTCAAAGGTTTGCAAAATATGAAGAGCTTCACATGGTGTCAAAATTTCAGCCCTCCCCTTAGCGACATTCTCATACTTATTAAATTGTCAGGGGAGAATAAAGGACGTATGCAAAAAAACCAACTGCTGTGAAAACAGATCCGAAAGCTGCTGCAGCGGACTTGACCATCAGCAAACTTTTAGCAACGAAATATGCTGAAGTTTTCCTGGACATAACCTGATTCTGACATGAATAATGCTTGTGAAATATAGAACGAGGCTTTATGCAGAAACGGTGTTGCAATACACTTTAAAAAACCTCACCTCTTTGTACTCCTGAATCTGGCTCTGCTCAAACATGGAGAACACATTGGAGGAGCCGCCATCTCCTGCTGCTGCCCTCCTCTTGGCCTTCTTTGGTGCCTGGTGAACAAAAATATGAAATCTTGAAATAAACATAGCTGCTAATGACAGTTGCGCTCATTACTTATTGATATATTCCTACCTATAAGTACTAAAAATCAATATCTTTTTCAAATAAAAAAAAAATCAAACCGTTTTCTTGAACTTTGGCAAGTTCTAGTGCAATCCTTAAATGAGCTTATAAATCTATGTTTTAACAACAAATATAAGATTTATTCTATTTCAAATTAATTATTTAGCAGTTAATATATTTTTTATCCACTTCCTGTCTGCTTAACTATTAATTTGGTCTAGCTTTTCCTTATAAAGCCAGAATTTACAATTAATAACTGACCAAAAACCCACAAAAGCATCAGCACAAACTGCAGTTTCCACAAAAATATCCACAAAAAAGTCCAAAAAATGTTGGCTGATCTACTGGAATTTCTATTTTAAACTGTGACTGACAAAAAGAAAAATAAATCCAAAGGGTGGGTTTAATTCCCCCTGTCGATATTTCCATCAGCAGGGTGCAGAGATGCAGGTACACCGGTACTCACCATCTTGAGACGTTAAGAGTGGAGATTTGGATGATCAAGAAAGACCAGACAGTGTGAACCCGCGTTATACGTATATCTCCGGGGGCTTATATACTCCGTAGGCCTGTCTATCTTTAGCCGCAGCTTCATGTTTGGATGGGGATAAAAAAAAGAGAGAGGGTGTGAGAGAGGATGGTCAACATTGAAGTGATTGCAAAAGTGAAGGAGACAGAATGGCGGGACAGCATATCACCTTACGGTAGATCAAAAATAGACCCAGGAGTCTTGGAATTAAGTAAACCTGATATCTGAGGGACCATGTTGGAGGTTTGCAGTCCCACGTGGACTAATAAGGACATTCAGGGCATAGATGCTTAGTTGGACCACTGGACACGGTCCCTCCACCCTCCCTCTGTCCTCCATCATCTGCTTATAGAGAGGCGCTGGGAACAGTCTCTCATTTTATTTTTGGTTTGTGATGTGCATTGCAATGTTAGATTTTATACCAGCAGCAACCGATGCAGCTCTTACCCTGTATGTGCACAGCTCTGCACATACAGATAATAATGATGTATCTGTCCAATTCGAGACTAAATGTGACAACATGGGCTGCTCAGAACTACATGAACTGAGCAGCACAAACAGATCTTGTAATTAATTAAAATTAAACTAAATATCTCTTAACAAAAAGAGAAAAGGTATGGAGAAGGGCAATGAAACGCCTTAAATAATGTCCTCGAACAACAGTATTATTAAAATACTTTACATTACGTTTGGATTTGGATACTCATAGACGTATAAATCTGATTTAATCTGTATTTAAATAATCAATCTTCATGGGAACTGTAAGGTCTGTTTCTGCGTGACTAATCCAAGAATTTCTGGGACTTAATTTAAAAACCACTTGCTTTTATCTACTAATCTATTTTACCATCTCACATTATGAATAAACTGTTGTAAAGTCATCAGTTTTGACAAATTGTTCTACATCATTGTCATTAATATCAAAAACTTTGATGATTAAATAAAATTAAAGCAAAAGAATTGCATGAGAGATAAAATGGCAAATAATAAACTACATAATTAATGTAAAACAAACATGAAACTAAATCATTTAAACTGTGTTGTAAAATATTGCAGAACTATGTGTGATCGTTACTAGTACTCTCATTTTTATACATAATCAAATTAAATTGTAATTAGAAGCTATACTTATTTTCTGTATGTTTAGTTTGTTTTGCTTATTAGGCTTGTTGAAATGATTATATACCTGATGAGTGAAGACACTATTAAAATTTGGCTGTGGTCCTTCTTTCTCATCATTGCAAAGGTGTATTTGGTGTGTCTCACAGTCTAGCCTGCATGCCCTCTCACATCCCCTAAATATAAGAGGGATTACTCGGCAGGCCGATGGCAGCAGACATTCTTAGGAGAACATAAAAGGAACAGCTGAGAGCGACCAAAATAGCTAAATAAACTTGATGGTCTGCCAATGCAGGCGGCAAAATGTCTTCCATCATTTGTCTTTTACATCCAAAATTACCATAGAGATAATCTCTTTTTATTTTATTAGAAAATTTGTTACTCTAACTCATTAGATTAATTTATTTTTGCACCTTGATTGTGAGTGTTTGTGAATCCACTAATCTTTTATCCCTGACAGTTGATGTTGAGTCATGTCTCTTTTTACTTTTACTGGTTTCCACTCCATACGAGGCAAAATGTTTGTGTTGGACAACCGTCACACAATCTCTGCCTGTTCTCTCCTTGTTCATGCTGACCTTTGACCTCTGATTTACTCATTGACTCTACTCTTCAATCTATCAAACTTAATTCACGAAGTTCTATTAATATAATAAAAGTAGCACAAAGGGCTTTACCGATTTTAAAACTTACCAGAAAGAGGACCATAATAATGAACGGAGGCCTTCCTATCCTGACGTCAGGAAGGATTAGAAAACCAGCGCTGGAGGATCTCAGGGTCTGCGAGGGTTTGTAGGATAAAAGCAAGTCCAAAATATAACTGTTAAAGCATTTATAAACTTGTAAAAGAACCTTAAAATCAATCCTGAAACACACAGGGAACTGCTCCCTGAGGCATACCACAGGTCATTTTTTGCATCTTCGAGAAGCATGTATCCAAAATCAGAAATTTTCTGTCCATGTTAGGATGTGAACGATTTGTTAAAGGGGCTATATTATGCAAAATGGACTTTTTTTTAAACCTTCTATTAGTGGTAATGGTACCTTAAAATGATCCCGGACGTAGTTTTATTTTCCATCAATGCGTTTTTGTAGTTTAAAAAATAAAAGGCACTTTAAAAAGTAGAGTGCAGCTTAAGCAGAGCAAACGGATAACTCCACCTCTTTGACATGTAATGGTGGAGACTCCACCCTCCCCTACCTGAAAACATTAGCATGCCATCTCCTCCAGGACGTGTGTGTGAGGCTGTGCTGTGCATGCTAGTTACACACTGCAAGGCAGGGGAGCAGGAGAGACACAAAGCAAGAGAAATGAACACTCATAGTGTCTCTTTATATCCCGAACACAGTTTCGTGGATATTATGATTTTGCATCGGCTGCTGTGTCTGCCGAAAATCCTTGATGTTAACACAATAACTTGAACAATATTAAATTTAGATTTTTCATGTTTTGCATATACATAGATATCATAAATGAGTGAATTTATTAAATTTTGAGTAATTTATCATTTTCAGGTTGGCCACCAGGGGGCGCTTAAACCTGAAATCTGTTTTGACTATATTTCTGAAACTATTCATCTGATCGACCTCAAATCAAGTGCAACTGAAAGGTCATTTCACATAATAATGTTATACCCGAATGTTTCTATATTTGTTTATGTGTTCAAGGATTGGAGAAATTGAAAATTGGGGGTGTTCAGGAATATATCCCTAACCGCTGCCTCCAACGACCGAACTTCTAGTTAAATACTTTGAAATGTATCTTCATATCTAAGCTTAGGAACTGAGGCAATATCCAAGGATCAAATTTTTTAGAACGTTTTCTAGCACTGTCTTTTACAAAAATATTAATATTTTTCTGCACAAAAGAAAAATATTAATTTGTAAATTTCCTCCTTGGATCTTACACTGTTAAAGACAATCTTAAGCTAAGTGTTGATAATTTCATATTGATGATCTAATATGTCTAGTTTTATTACCAGCATGTTAGTATTCAGAGCAGTCAATTCAAGTAAGATCAAATGAGCTCATACAATTACATTTATACATTTATATGTTTTCATTTTATAGAGAACTGCACCAACTCACAATGCTGCATAAGTCTTCATTGATTTTAGGATGTGTGGCATATATACTTTTCAGTAGCAACTGGACAACTTTCATCCAGGAAAACAGCACTATCATGAACCTGGCTGGGATCTATTTCAGGAAGAAAATGTGAAAAGTTTCAATTTGGACAAATAATAGAAAGTTTTTATGTGTATTTTGCAGTTGATTTGTTCACCTGTTACAGTGATAAATAGATAACGTGGACATCAACTATCTATTAAGCCTTTCGGCATCCATCCATCCATTTTCTACCGCTTATTCCCAAACGGGGTCGCGGGGGGTTGGAGCCAATCCCACCAGACAATGGGCGAGAGGCGGGGTACACCCTGGACAGGTCGACAGTCTATCACAAGGCCACACATATAGAAAAACAACAATACACACACACTCACACCTATGGGCAATTTAGATTCTCCAATCAGCCTATTCCCAAGGTGCATGTCTTTGGTCTGTGGGAGGAAGCCGGAGTACCCGGTGAGAACCCATGCTAACACGGGGAGAACATGCAAACTCCACACAGAAAGGCCACCACCCGAGCTGGGGATCGAATCAGCACCCTGCTTGCTGTGAGGCTATGCTTTTCAGCATCATAAAGTAAAAATAAAAACTTAATAGATCATGTCTCTGTGAAATAAAAATCCCGAAGAAATTTCTATAACCAACACAAATAAATGACCAGTTTTTCTGTCATTCATTACTGCTTTATTTCTAAGAATTGTACCCCTTTCCTACACATCCAGTCAGTCCCTTATTGCAACAGAATGCCAAAGCTTGGTCTGCTTCCTCATCACGGGGTTCAGGTGCATACTGTATACTGTTAAAGCCTTGAAAATATCCACAATGTTGTTAACAATTAATTTGTTTTTTATTTGTTGTGGCTCAGAGGAGAGGTTATGATATTCTAAATAGAAGTGGATGTTCATGATTTTTATGTTTTGTCTTAAAATGAAAAACACGTAAAATGACTCCATGCTGGCTCTTCTACATGTTGTTCTTCATAGTTAGTATCACACATTGTTTTAAGTTCTGGTTATCTGGATTTGGTAATCTTCTACCCTTCCATCCATTATCTGCATCACTTATTCCAATAAAGGGTTAAAAGTAGTCTATCCCAGCAGTCATTGGGTGAGAAGCAGGGTACACCCCAGGATCGATTTGGTTATCTTGAAAACTGTAAATCTGGATCAGTGTGATTCAAACCAATGTTAGTTAAAAAAAAACAAAAAAACATTGTATGAGCTATACGGATTACCAGATCCTGGACAGCGAAAGAATGGGATTCCCAAATCTGGATAATTTTGATTCAGATTAAATCTTTTGAACCGCTGGTCCCTGATGATGTGCAAAACTGGGATAGGAAACTTTAAAAGAACTGGAAATGGAGGGGAGTTTTTTGTGGTGTTTGGTGATTTTCTTCTCTTTTTATGTTCACTTATTGTTATCGTCTCTTAGAAAATTGAAAAATGGAAAATTAAGTTGTTTTAAGCTGTCCCTAAAGACATGAAAAGAAACTGTGGCATGTCAAATGTTTCACTAATGGATAAGCTGGTCCTCTTAAGAAACTTTTGCATCTCAGTGTTTACATGCAGCTGCCATGTGGAAGCGTTTCTATACAGATGTGTACACACACTGCAGGGGTTACTGCTGTAAAGTGAGCTGTCTAACCACACTCCTCTGAAGCCATCATTCACTCTCCAGATGATTGGTATGTACGTCTGTATGGTGTGGAATGTGAAGACGCTCCTGTGACCTATGGGGACGAAAGGCTGAAGGAGGCTATGCTACGGTGGACATAAGTTATGCTCCAGTTAGTTTGATTACCCACCAGCTTCAGGTTGCTTTGTTTTGTTATTTGAGTCCATCTGATTGTATTGTGTCTGTTGCTGCTGTACTCTCAATTTGTTTAGAGGCAAGTCTGTAGAGTGAAAATGAATTCTTCAAGTTTATGCATTTTTGCTGAAGGATACAGGTTTTAATGGGTTAAGAGCATTTTTGTGCATTCTTGCTGTTATTCAGGTCAACATCTATGAACACTTGGCTAAAACCAACTTTTAAATAGTATTGGAGTCAAAAAAATAAGAAAAACATTTCAAATTGTGTTTGGCCTATACACAATCATTATAAAATCTATAAACATTGAAATAGTTTTATTCAAAATGTGCAAATATCAGACATCAATGGAGTTAATTTAATAGGAATTAGAAGGAATGTGTGGTGCAATGGTGGAAGTAAATCAATGGATAACATATTAAATCAGCTGTATTATACTCTGCCTTGTTGCACACTAACTGTCTCCTCATCAACTGTTTTCCTGATGTAGTTAAAAAAAATCATCCACCCACAATAATGTTACTGCAGCTCCCTCTACTGTTCTCCATCCTCCACTGATACCATGCTTGCCATATCCCTGTTAGGTCCCTACCATCACTCTTTGGATGATTATCAAAAAATGTGAAAAATCTTTGAAAATGCGTCTTTTTGTCTAAAAATGGTAAAAAGAAAAAATCATTATTTTTAGATAATGTGGTGATGTGTAAATTCTCCGTCAATCAAACCAGTTTGGTCCCACGTTCGTCCATCTCTAATGGAAAGAAGTGCAAATAAAAGATAATAGATAAATTCATTACATATTCTCTGGAGTTTTATTACACCGGAAAACATTTCTTCAGGAGGAATAACAGTTGTCTTTCAGCTGGAAAGCTGAGAGGTCGATTCCAGGGTTCCCCCTGACTACACGTCGAAGTGTCCCTGGGCAAGACACTAAACCCCAAGTTCCCCCCCCTCCCCCCCATGTGCCAAAGGTGTGAGTGTGTTTGTGTGTTTGTACTATGTACTAAAACACTTTTGAGTAGTCCACGTGACTGGAAAGCGCTGTAATCACAGTCCATATACCATCCATTCCATTTTGTTCTTCCTACAGCAGGTAAAATCTCTCTATGACAAAAGGTTTTTTAAAACATAAATTGCACATATGCACATTTCCTGCCCCATGTTGATGTGCATAGTTTTAATTTGACTCATGTTCGCATTTGTGCTTTAAATAACAGCATCATAAAATTCTGTTTTACTATTAATTTTATCAGGTTCTTGCACTGAAAGGCACTGTATATAATACTTTTTTATTAATACTGCATCTAAACTCTTTTATATATCTGTGTCTGTGTATGTGTTTGCATGTATGTACATTGACTTGTAAAGAGTAGATTTGCATGTTCTCATTAGTGAAAGTACTTATGAACGAGGAAATGTGTGTTATGACTTGGTCACAATGTCACGCTTCCTCAACAGTGACATAAAGCAAATGAATGATTGAGGTATTAACAAGTCAGAATATACTCTGAAGAATTTCTAAAAGATGCACAAATTAAATAATCTTCAGAATCTAAACTTTTGTGTGCAGATATTTCCAAAAATGTCCCAGCTGAACATCATCTTTTCTCTCCCAAAGTTTACAACTTATCGAGAAATGAGTCTAACATAGGAAATATCTAAGCTATAAAAAAATAAAAGGAATTATTTTAGCACAAAAACAGCTGTCTGGGCTTCAAAATCTCAATCAGGAAATAGTACAACTCAAAATAATTTAGATTCAGTTCTTGTTTGACACACATGAAGAATCCATCACAGTTCCTCTTTCAGAAATGTCTTTTTTCAGCCTAGGTCAATGAGATCTTCACTGCTGTGGTCGCCCCGTACCTGGTGACTTCTCAGCCACTTTTCTCTTGCTTTCTTCACTTCCTGGCCGTAATAATCATGAAGTTTGCTGAACTCCTCCAGTGGATCAGACCCAACCAAAGGCCATTCACCATACAAAGGTGCTGGTCCATTAAGTGGTGTGACATAAGCATTTCTTCTAGGCCACAGTTTAGGGGACTTTTTAGCAACCACTTTAGCTGGTTTTGAAGGTCCTTGTAAGACAGAGCTGGCGCTGAAGCTTCTTGATTCCCTGACCAAGGCTGAAGGTCTACGTACACTAAACAAGAAGCTGCTTGTGGATGGACTGAAGGAACAAACTGAGGAGCGGGACTCATTAGAGCCATGTTGCTTTTTAGCCTCTGCAAGAAGAAGAAATAAAAAACAAACTAACAATAAGTATTTCTCTATTTTAAAACCTATTTGTCTTTTTTATATCTAAAGGACACATATTTAAAATATCACAGGAAACATGAGAGTGAAAACTCCTTTTATACCTTCATACTGTCTCCCCAGGTCTCTCACCAGCAGGGAGAGGTAACAATGGGTGGCTGAGAGCAATGCTTTCACCCAGCTCTCTTGAGTCTGTTGATCCCCTGCAGCTAAGTTGTAGGTTTTAAATCCAAGCCCAAATACCAGAGAGAAGGCAAATAGTCCATCAGAATCTGAACTATGAACTTCACATCCCTCCAGGACAATGACCCCCAGCAGGTGGCGATCAGCTGGACGCTCTTGGTAGAAAAGCAGGTTGGCCTTTAGAACAAACCACCTGCGCTGGTAGGTGGCATTTCGCTCTTTCTGTAAAGAAGTAAGTTAATGCACATTAGTATTGTTGCATTAGTTTATATA
>JBAMHX010000023.1:20553409-20565753 GCA_037177515.1 Pseudomugil tenellus
TATATATATATGTGTGTGTGTGTGTGTGTGTTTATGTTTATAATTTGTTAAATTTTTTTGTTTGCTTTCTTTTTTTAAACATTTGAAGCAGAGCTGTGAGGCTGTTAGTGGACCAGGCTCAAGATTCAAGGGTAAACACTCCCTTGACAGTGATGAAGAGGATGAAGGGGAGGACAAAAGCAGCAACAAATATGATATTCTAGCCAGTGATGATGTGGAAGGTAATTCTTGTTTCTCATTCTATTAACTATAGTGTTGTGCACGGGATAAAAGATCTTTTTTCCTTTAGTCTTTTTTTTCTTTTAAAATATTTGTGCTTCTGAAATATATAATACATCAGTTTTCATTCTATGTAGTTAAACTCGGTAAAATTTTTGCAGAAAGAATCTGAACCCTGCTTTATTTCCTTCATCTAAATCCATACATATAACAAGATAATGGTTTCATTAAACGTGTTTGCTATTGATGTTTATTTTAATGGAATGTTGATTTTGTTATTAGGTCAAGAAGGAGCAACAATTGATTTTGACGAAGGAGTGTCTATTACCCCTTTCAACCTGGAAGAGGAGATGCAGGAAGGACACTTTGACTCAGAGGGAAACTACTTCATTAAAAAGGAAAAACAGATCCGGGACAACTGGCTGGACAACATAGACTGGGTAATCACTTTTTTGCAGTCTTTTGTGTCATTTATATAGGTTTCTAAACAATGTGCAATAAAAAAAACCTTTTTGTAGGTGAAAATAAAAGAGAAACCCGTTAAAAAAAAGAAGAAAGGTCTTGGAGCCAAACGGACACGCAGAACTGGTGATGAGGATGAAGCGGAGGAAGAAAAACAGAGAGAACTACAGGCAGAAGAAGATGAAGAAGAAGAGGAGGAGGAGGAGGTGGAGCCTGTAGAAGACCCACTGGCATCCTACACCCAGCACCAGCTAACCGAAGCTGTGATCGAATTAATGCAACCCGGCGAAACAGTTACCACAGCGCTCCGGCGGTTAGGAGGTCTGAGGGGACAGAAGAGGGGAAAGCTGAAGGAAGAGAGTGAGCCCACAGAGGACAGCAAAAGGGATACAGAAAAGCTAGACCGGCTCACAGCTTTAGCTGATAGACTGGTTGGATCTGGGATGTTTGAAATCTATCAACAGACCTATGAAAAACTAGCATTTAGGATGAAAAGCATGACCAACAAGCGGCCAGCGGTGCAGCAAAAACCCGATGATGATGACGAAGAAGAAGAGCTTGACATGTTCGGTGATAAATTTGATGAAAAGATTGGTGAAAAGCCAGAGGCAGACAATGAAGAAGACACAAAAGGTTAGTTTGTTTCACTTGAGATTTACTTTGAATATAACTTAATACCTATTTTACTTAATGCATGTTTGTCTTTTCAGTGAGTGATGATGTGATGTGGGAGTACAAATGGGAAAATAAGGATAATTCGGACATTTATGGCCCGTTTACCAGCCAACAGATGCAGGTGAGTCTCAGTTTTTTAATAAGAAGTTAAATTGTCAAATTGTAGCATGGATTCAGAACATTATTCTGTTTTTAACTTTAAAATCTTAAGTTTTGTCCACATACTGATGGATTTTTTTAATCAATGTTCTTTTAAGAAAGTTACAAAATTAGTATTTAGTAAACCGCATTATGCCCATTAGATTACTTAGTTGTCTACTAGTCTTAAAATCAGCCTAACCTGATGGCCTTTTAATCTTCTCACTGTCTGTTATCCAGGGCTGGGTGGATGAGGGCTACTTTAATGACGGCGTCTACTGCAGGAGGGTGGACCAGGAGGGATCCCAGTTCTACAACTCCAAAAGAATAGACTTTGAGCTCTATACCTGACAATTTCCAAAAGTGAATGAATCATAACAATCGTGATCACCTTCCAGCATTGATGTTTTGCTTCAAATCTCTCGGTCTTGACTTTCAGGGTTTTGGTGTCAAATATATAATTTGAATTTACGCTTTTTTTTCCCGCCCCTGAACATTGTTTTTAAATAAATAGTTTATGTGGGATGCTTTTTTGAGATTTTATGTGTGTGCAGAGAACCAAATCACTCCCCAACATCTTAAATTAGCATTTAATGTTTTTTCTCTGAAGTCAATTTTTCCTACGTTAAAGGTCTGAAATTTAGATGGCCATTTACTGTATAGTCAAGGTTAGTACCTAATTTATTGTCATGGCTATTTATGCAATTTATGCAAACAATCTTCCTTATCAAAAGGGGTGGAAAAATATTAATTTAATACAGTTAATTTGGTCAACACAGATGTATTTATTGTAAGTAGTTATATCTGGATAATTCCACAAGTGTGGAGCAAATTAACAAAATGTTTGGCAGTTTAGAGCTCAAATTTAATTGGTGAATACATTAAAAATAAATTATAACTTTATATTCAGATTAGAATGTATATATTATTAGATTGTTTCAGATCATTGAAACTTTAAATCACAGTTTGCTATATCTTCTGATGTCTAAATTCTAATAAGTCAAACTTAAATATTTTCTTAACTGAGATTTGCTCAAGTTATGCACGTAAAGAGAAGGGGAGTTTACAGTTTGCTGTTTTCCTTGTAGATTGGTGGTAAGATGTGGTAAGATCACATACCTTTGTGCAGGTCAACTTTAAAAATGTGGACATGTATGTTGGTGGGGGGGTACTGGGTCAGCCCAGGACATAAAAGAAGACTACATCTTTTTGTCGTGTTCCTATTGGCTCCGCTCAGCCTGCACCCTAAAAGCTTCCTTGTAATTGGTCGAATTTCAACAACGCTTTCCGGGCGGAAAGATGCCTTGCGTTGTGATTGGGTGATCCGTCTTGTCTGCACGTTAGATTTGTATAAAACTGATACATCGGCGAGTAGCTGTAAGGCGCCGTCCGTCCGGCATGTCTCGTTTACGGCGGGTCTGGAATACCATCTCACGGTCGCGTTGAGTGTTTCAGGTAAGTTTAGCAAACACAATTAGCTAGTATTATCCCGTGGAAATAGCCTGGAAACCTGGGTGTGAGCACTTATCCTGAAAAATTGTAAAACGTTTAGGGAGCGAAATGACAGTTCTTAGCTACGACCATGGCCTGGTGCAGTAACTGCTACGTACTGGATGACGTTAGCCGAATCGTGCACTGCTGGCTGAGTTACAGAACATTGCTACGAAGAAAATCATATATTTTTGTTACTCGATTTACATTATCGAGATGCCCTGCATGCGTTAACAGTAGCTATAATTGGCGTATGATAGCTCTCTAATAGAAGTTTGATAGTGACATCGTTCCTTCCAGCAAATAGACCCCGCTCAGTTTTAAGCGAACCGCCGCTTCCAGTTAAACACGCCATAAATTTGTAATAAATTACGCAAAAAAACTCGTAGTAGTTTATATAAAATGTTGTTTTACCCAGATTATGAGTGTTATCAGATTAAAAATTAGCAGATTTTCCTTTGCTTTTTCTCTCATGTATGTATTAATCATAGACCGTATATGTGTGTGTATTCACTTATATAGTTGTCCACACTAACCGCGTCTCTAAACAATCCTAATTAATTTTCTCTTATTTGCTTTTGTTAGCTATTCAGCTGTGGTTTGTTGCGAACTTTTTCTATTCATTTGTTTGATTTTTTATTTGTAGTAAGCCAGACAGCTTTGGCTCAGCTCCAAGTTTTTATAAATGATAAAATATATGATTTTTGGTTTTATCTCACTGTGAATTTGTGTAGATTTTTAATTGTTGGTCACATAAAACAAGCAATTTCACATAGATTCTTGCATCTTATAAAGTAATGACTAGTTTTCTTTTTTCATCACAGATTAAGCTTAATTTTTCCATAATTTAGGAGAGTAAGTGCAACTCATAATTCTCGTGCTTATGAAGTGTTTTTGTACTGATGCCATGCCCTGCATGTTTTTCTTTTTTCATTTTTTCCCTGTTATTTTCAGAAAGGACCATACAAGAGGAAAGAGAACGTGTGAGAGAGCAAGGAGATGTTGACTTTGCCCTCTGACTTGCTCCCTCACATAGTTTGTCCAATGGATGAAGATGCTATTTCCCCAAACCCTGTTTGTAGTGCACCCCCCCACAATGAACCTCTACCACCTCTCCTCCCTCTTTCCTCAATCACTCCCAGGTATAGTTGTTGTGGCACTTTTTTGTTGTTTTTATTGCTTTAACTTTTCCCCCCTTCTTGTTCTATGGCTTTACAGTGGACTGATGGGTTTATCAGAAGAGACGATTAAAAACAAACAAAAAAAAACTCTTTAGCTGAATTTATTTACTTTCATGGCTATTTTTATCCTTTGGGGGATACTGATTTGAGTAGATGCACAATTTAAGATACAGTTAAATCAAAATAGAACAATCTGTATTTGTTCAGATTATTTTCTTTGCATTTATATGAAGCCCATATATGAAATGTTATCTTGCAAAGAAAAAACAACAATTTTGCATTAAATTTCTCATTTTCTTAGAATCTGAGTTTAGGGTCCTGTCCTGAGCATTGATGAAACACCAGGGGACAGTGTAGAGGATAATCTCTCATTGACAATAAAAAAGAAAGGACATCTTCACCAGAACCAGAGTGGTGAAGGATGTCCATCTGCTTTAACTGGTTAGTGGGTGGAAAGGACAAGAAAGAGGAATCAACAACCACTTAGCTCTTGTCAAAATGAATACCTGCTAAGAAAGCAGAAAAAAGTAAGAAAATTGCCAAAAGTTCTACGTGTGGAGTAGTGGGTAGACGCGAGTACAAAGAGGTGTCCACTATGATGATGATTTTTTTAAAATCCAGGGTCTCTGTTTTTCTCTGTTTGGGAGCAACCGGTCCATTGAACCAAAGAGGAAGTGATGTGGGTCACCATGTCGGATAACTCTCTCGTCACTCGTACTGGACAGCTTCCTGTAGAAAAAAAACACAAATTTGACCAAAGTAAAAACAGAAACCTTATGACTGCATATATTTGTGGTTGTTCGAATATTTACTTCCAGTGGATCAGGTGTTTTGTTTTTTTTTTTATCAGCCAATCAGTGAGCCTGATTTTCTTTCTTCTTTGTTAGTAGTTATTATTGGGAATATAGCCCCAACCCAAGAAGTAGTTGTAACTGTGTGATGTTTGTCTGGCTCTTTCACCACAATTAAACAAAGACACAACAATTAATTTATGTAATGAGGTTTTGTTTTCCCTTTGATGTTCAAACCTAATACAGTTTTCATATAAGTGTGCATATAAGTGTGTGTGTGTGTGTGTGTATAATATAAAAATATATAAAACCACCTAAGCTTAAGACATCTTTCTAATAATGAAATTGGAAAGCGTGTTTTCTTTTGATAACTAGTTTTTTTGTGTTGTTACAGATGCATCACTCATCACAAAGAGTTTCTTCATTTTTCCACAGTATACTTCAAACTAAACCAAAAGTAGAGTATTGGCAAATAAAATGTCTTTATTAATGTCTTTATGTGTGGGTTTTTTTTTATCTCTCTTCTCAGCTTTGCAAATGATGGACTATCTGGACACAGAAGGAGTGGTCGGATTCAGGGAATCAAGGCACAGACTCCGAAAAAGCAGGGTTTTACGGAAAGCCGAGCCATTCAGAAATCATCCAAACCAAATCCGTCCCCATCAAATAGACAAAGAGGAAACGCAGTTATGGTACGACGATTAGCTTACCTTTCTTCTTAGGAGTCTAATCAATAATAGATTGAGTCTTTCTATGTAATTCCTGTTCTCTGATTTATAGGTGCAAATGTCACAGTCTGAGCAGCCAAGAGTTGAAAGTGCAGACGTGAATGAGAAACCAAAAAAGGTTTGTTTTATTTTCATGATTTACATGCATCTGTGCACATCTGAATTATTTTTCCTTCCCTGAAAGTGATAGTGATGCGAGTGAAAACACAATATTTCACTTCTTGGTATTATTTTGGATGAGGTAGTTAGCTTGCTGTCTGTACAGAAGCTGTGCTATACTGTAAGGCAAGTTTATTTGTATAGTACAGTATAGTATAGTCCAGTTCATAGTGCTTTACATAAAAAACATGAAAAACATTACAGACTTTGAAAAGAAGAAAAAAAAGCAAAATATAAATCGCAATGAAATTGAAATTAAATGAAAAATCGTAAAAACAAGATTGAATAAAAGTTGGAGTGCAGATTTTATTCATAGGCGCAGGAGAAACATGTTTTAATCTGGATTTAAATGTTTCTACATCTGAAAGTTTTACATCTACTGGCAGTTTGTTCCACATGTTGGCAGCATAACAGCTAAATGCTGCTTCTCCATGTTTAGTCTGGACTAGTTGACCTGAGTCTTTGGATCTAAGAGCTCTGCTTGGTTTATATTCTCTGAACATATCGCAGATTTATTCTGGACCTAAACTGTTCTGGGATTTATAAACAATCTGGGTTTTAAAATCTATCCTGGTAATTGAGAATCGATCCAAGGACTGTCCCCTGATGTACTCCACAAGCCACGGATACTCGCTCAGATTCATAGCTACCAATCGTAACAAAATAAATCTGACCTTCTAAATAGGATCCGAACCAGTTAAGGACCACTCCAGAAAGTCCAACCCAGTTGCAACAGGATTCTGTGATCTATAATATCAAACACAACATTGAGATCCAGCAGAACCAGGACTGATGAGGCCAAAGACTGAGGATTATTTGTTTTAATCCCCGTTCACGGTCTGCTGCATCTGACACAAACAAGTAATTAAGTGACTTAATGTGACCTACAAGCACACAAAACTGCAGACATTACAGAATGACATTCAACTTTATTGTCCTCTTTATTAAAAACAAACAGATAACTTACAATAATTTAATTTGTCATTTTTTCCCCCTAGATTTACTTGAATGACCAAGTATGCATTAAAGTAGATAAAACTGGCAAAAGGAAGCAATATTTTATTCTTTCTTTCAAAGGAGGGAATTATTTGAACAAGGACTTACACATGTATCATAGTTCACGTTAAGAATTAATGCACTTTATTTTGCTATTTTAAACTAAAAATAAAACAAAACAAGTTTTGATTCCATGACAATATTGAATGTTTTTTGTGCAAATAGTAAAAATTTAATTAGTTTTGAGTTGGTGTTGTATCCAAATAAACTACATTGCTTTGATTTAATTTACAGGATGAGGTCAATATTGGTTTTACTGCAGAGCCTCAAACTCTGTAAGTATCATGCAGTTTTTCTCTGCTTTTATATACCTGTTAATAATGTAACCAATAGTCAGGTTTCCACCATTATTTGTTTATTAGTAGTTTTACATTAAGTGTTCTTACAAATATCACTTTTTTAAAGTTGTGGAACACATTAATATGTAAACATATGTAAAAATCCTTTTCAAATAAAATTCATTATATTTTACATGTGAAGAAGAAACTGAATTCTGGGTGTAGCAGCTGGAATCAGCTTTTAATAGTTTTCTTTTTTTATTGTGTAAAGTTTAGATTTTTTTCTCCTTTTCTTTTGCTATGACAGGCAAAAAGTCCCAAAAGTCCTGCCGATTGAAGCCAATAGAGATAATGTAGTTGAACCATTTGAAGAACAGACTTCTCAGGATCTTGATGTGACAAAACCTGACATGGAGACTTGCAGAGAACTATCTTCTCGGGACACTGAAAATGAGTCTGTCCCAAATAGGTGGATAATTGCCCCATTGTTTCAGTCACTGAAGTCAAAAATGGCGAGTTTCACTGAGATCGTCATGACTCCAGTTAAACTTTTCAGGCCTAGTAGCCCTATACCGTCCATGGAAGAGTCGGAGAAACTTCCTGACTGTGACCGACAGGCTGTTGGAGCAGCTGATATTGAACAGTCTGAGCCAGGCATGTTCCATTCACAAGAACAAAATGAGAACCGTAATCAGGATGCTAAAGCTGATGAAGATAATTCAAATGATACTGGAGATACGAGACAAACACAACCTGTCGCTCACAGATATTCAAAAAAACTTGAATTTGAACAGGCTGCTGACAGCGGTATGAATCAGAAAGAAGAAATCTTACCTGATTTAGTGCCTTTGTCACACAACTCCTTACCCTGCATTATTTCTGAGGGAGTTTCAGAATCATCTGGATCCACTCTGACTTCACCCTGCTCCCTGCAGCCCTCTGACAAAGTAAGTGCCTCACCTGAGTCCCAATTAAAGACATCCAGTGCCACGGGGGAGCAGAAAAGCATGCTGGAACCACTGCCCAGAAAACTTATCAGAAATAGATCTCAGTTAAAGGAAGTTAACTCTAAGCTTCTGATGTCTGATCGAGAGATGAAAGGTCATCTGAACTCAGTTCAGTCAAGCAACTGTGATTTGATGATTGATGATAATGTTTCTGGTAATGTAGAAAGTTGCCTCTTAGTTCGACAAAGTATTCGCAACAACCTAAGTGACACTACAGTTGAAACTTCTCTGAGGTCTGCTTTGGATACACAGCTGATGGAAAGCCAGCACAAGTCTGAAATGTGTCCAGTGCCAAAGTTTGGACGAGCAAAGAGGACGCAGAAGCTGAACCATGATTCCCAAGACTCTGGTAAGAGGAGAAGAAAGGGAGTTTTATTATATACAGATGATACAAGAAATCAGCTTTCACCGAGCGTGGCTTCAGATGGTGACATGATTAAGGCCCCAAGAAGGAGAGTTGCATTGATAAAAACCATTGCAAATGAGGAAGACGGTGCAAAAAATGATAGAGGACAAGTTGTGTCAGAAAGAAGGAAAGGGAAGGGTAGAAAAGAGATTATAAATACAGAGGATATCACACAGACCAAAAGTTCCCCTGATGCTTTGTTGGTTTGTTCACTGAATAAAAGTGGTGTGCCACAGAAGAACCGGAAGGGCAGCAGCAAAGTGAAGACCAGCAGTTCATGTAAAAGGATGAACACCACCACTTTTGGAAAAGTTGATATGAACAATGATAACAGTTTGGCTCTAGAAACTACTGTAGCAATCACCTCTACAAAACAAACTGAGAAGATGCCTTCATGTGATGTTCTTCTCCGTCCTGATAAGAAGCAGCTCCAGTGTGCAAACAAGTGCAGGAACGCAAACAAAAAGCCGCTGAAAAGGAAATCAGCAAACAATCCAAGTTTAGTCTCTGGAACGGAAAGCACTTTGATGTCTACCTCAGCAGTTGAAATGACGACAGATGTTGGTAACTCTGAGTATGATCAAGATAACTCGACTAGAGAACATAGCAAACTGTCCAAGAGACTCAAAAACAATCTTAGAAATAGCGTCCAGTCCTCAATGTCCAGTGCAACTCAAGAAATAAACCAAGGTGTCAGCAACCCTCGTCTGGTAACCAAAGAAAGCCAGTCTAAAAATACCTCAGTGGATCGTGTATATTTTGAAATGACACCATCTGAACATAACTCCCAACCTGATCTAGCACAATCTCAGCTGAGTTTTGACTGTTGTGCACTTGTAACCAGTGTCTGTAAGAATATTACAGATGAGAGAGAACAGAGTTCTGCCTCTATGAAAGATGAGATTTTTCTCACAGACTTTGAAATGAGTGATTATCGTCAAAGGTCTGGCACAAGTCGAATCAATGCTAAGCGAAAGCGAGCAGATAACCAAAGGAGAAGGATTTTACAGGAGAGCAGAGGAAATAAAAGTGAAGAGATGACAAAATCCATCACTATGGAGGATGCAGATTTGACTGCATCACACTTGCGGTCATCAGAAAATGACTCGTCAAGACGCCTGTTACGCAGTTACTCTTGCCCAGACATTCTGGCCCTCCCTCCCAATGAAGCCCCTTGGACTACTTTGCATTTACCACATCACAGTAGGACTCGACCATCACATCATCATCATCACCACCACCATAGCCTTTTGTCCTCTCCAGCTCAGAAATCTGCTCGTAGGGCTCGCCGACACACAGTCTGCAGTTTGGAAGTAGAAAGGGAAATTGCTCCCCTGTGTCTTCGGAAGGAGGTTTACCCATCTCGAAGATCTGCCCCATATGATCCGATCATCCAACACATGTCTCCCAGTCATACACATTCTCCTAGCATGTACCTCTCAGCTCTTGCGTCTTACTTTTTGTCGAGTCCACTGGCTTTCCTGTCCAAGAAGGTTGTGTGCAGACTTGCTGCTCCCAGCCCCACTACTTCAAGTCACATTCCCTCTCCCTCCTCCTCTGCTTTGCCGTCCCCAATGAGCTCCTCTACATGGCATCCTCCCGGTTTTATCCCAAAACCCAACTCTGAGGCTACCATGGATTCAAGTAACCGGTAATACAATTTTTTAATACCGCTCATTAGCTTTTGTTTGTTTTTTCGACTGGATCATTACTTAAATCTGTTGTAACACTACTACTTACTTTTTTCTTCTTAAAAGTGGGAGCCATGTGCTATGCGAGTCTGAGAAGAGACAGCAGAGTGAAGAGGATGATGGTGAAGACACAAGCTCCTCCAGCCATGAGTTTGAAGATGTTGGGTTGAGAGAAGAAAAAGCTTTGTCCGATTCTGAAATTAAAGTAAGCTTTATATACAAAGTATTTGTGTTGATTGTAATTAGACCCTGCATAAATTGAAATTAGAATGACACAGTTTTACGACAGGGTATCTGCATTTGTTGTGGTTGTGTGTATATTTTGTCAAAATTTGTCAGGTATTTTGTTCCATGTGAATATCAAGTCAAATTAAGGTTTGTCGAGGAAAAAATCCACAATTGGATCATATCTTCATATATGGTCATCCTCAATTTTATTAATACCTTTCCATTAAAGAAAGGCCAAATTTAATAATTTAATAAAAATAATTAGAGACTGAAAAAAGTAGAAATGGAAAAAATAGCTAATGTATAATTTAGTTATACTTTTTTGTTTCTGGATAAATGAGAGCAGCTTACTGATCAGTGGTGAAAATAACCTGTCAGCAAGTGCAGATGTCTGTCTGAGCATTACTGTGATTTCCTGAAAGGATTAGTCAGAAAAATATTAGTTGGACATTAAAGTGGTTGAACATATGTTTTTTACTTTAAAAAAATATTTATACTGAGTCAGAATTACAAAACAATGTCATGATTTTATTTTTTACTTTTGTCAATTTTAACTTATTTCAGTGACTTTTTTTTAATAGAAGGCTTTGAATATATTTGATTACAACTGTATGCATGAGGCAACATAAAGAAGAGTTGGTGTAAAATATCGGAATTTTAAAATGAAATATTCATATTGATTCACAGTTAGATGTTTATGATCTTTGGGGTCTTTTTCTGCAGTTGCAACAGCTACAGGATCGACTGAATATTCTTGTCTATCACACAACATTTTTATAAATGTTTGACAGTAACTCTGTTAGAGCTAATAGATGGATATCTATATATCACATAAATAATTGATTTTCTCATATTTTACCATAGGTCGTGCAGAAGCTTGAAGAACGAGGAAAGGTGTCATCCATTAGAATTCGAAAAACTTTACCCAAACCTCAGACCAACCTGACACCTATGGGTCTTCCCAAACCCGTGAGGTTTGTACAACATGTGTTTAAGTAAAAACTGAAAGCTACACAACCACTGAGACACAGAGCAAGTGATTTTCTTATTTTAGTCCAAATTAGAACTTAATCGTGAGTAAAGCATGACAGCAGTGTGTGCAGACTTGTATATACCTGATTAAAGTAATTAAAATCTTTGTCCCAAGTTGCCAAAAAACTGGCGTGTAACTTAAACAAGCCCTTAAAGAAACTATAGAAGCACATCATGTCTATTTTTTTAAGTGTTAAATGTCAAGTTCCCATCCATCTCAATGACCTCATAGTTGTATGTATTTTTTTTAAATGTGGTTACATTCATTTAGAGGGGATTTTAAAATTGATAGCAATTATAAGATATATATTTAAAGCTGAGAAAGGTTATATCTTCATAAAAATTATATTTAATGATAAATTGGACACAAGAGTCACATTTTTATTCTAGGATTTCTTGAAAAAGTTAATACTATAAACATCTGTTGAGATAGATTTAGGTTCATTTTTATGCATCAAATGTAATATTTTAATCTGAAATTAGTACTTAATGTTTTAAAGGCAAGTCAATCTTGTAAGTTATGCAGTTCTTGCCCTCTTATCTCGTGGCAGAATGAAAGTAGGGCAAATCTGCTGGGTCACACTGAAAGTAAATTTATGTCAATACATCTCATTAAATGTGTCGTCTATTGAGCAGTTTCTAATCAATATTCAGACTGATGGCAGCATTGTTATTTCTTTGCTCTCCTTTCTTTCTGTTAAATTACAGGCTGAAAAAGAAGGAGTTTAGTTTGGAAGAAATATACACCAATAAGAATTTCAGCAAACCCCCAGAGAGGTAAGCTCATGGTTGATAAATACTA
>JBAMHX010000023.1:20568407-20582658 GCA_037177515.1 Pseudomugil tenellus
ACACACACACACACACACACACACACACACACACACACACACACACACACACACACACACACACACACACAGATTGAGAGATGGAGGGATATAGATTCAGTCCTGTAGGTCCACAGCAATACACCTGGAGAGGTTAAAGGACAAACAGTGTACGTACAAGCACATCTATAAAAGAATAAAGGTTTTGAAAGGTAAATGTTGCCTGTAATTGCAAAATCTAATCATTCATTTCTTAAAGAAAATGATAATGTTTGGTCTGCTGGCATATCCAACCCGCCAACTTTAGTAATCACTTGTCAGCTTGACAGCTTCTTTTTCCCTATTTAAAAGATAATATTGGAAATATTTGATTTGAATATTTGTGACAGCTACAACTTCACTTTTAGTTTGACCAGAAGGTGGCACCAGTAGAAATGTATTCATCAATATCATATTCATTGCGAAGTGTCTAAAATAAAAACTTGTCCAATATAGTTTTTCCTGCCTTAATTTACATGAACTGACTCTAATTTGTCTTTTTGTATTTCAGCCGGCTGGAGACCATTTTCGAGGTGCCTTTCAATCGGAGGAATGGTTCTGAGTCCTGGTTTGGCCAAAAGCGGGTCAAACGGTTTTTAGAGTTCTTGGAGGTCGGTGAAGCCAGAAAGCCAAAGAAGCCTCTTGTTGGACTTGGAAAAGCAGGTAACTCCTGTTCCAGGACAAGACGAGGAAGCTTCTCTAAAGGTGAATCATCCTCCAACGTTCAGGATGTGGACTCGCTGCTCTGTGCAAAGCTTGATCAGTTGAATTTGTGGTTAATACATGATCAGAAAGACATTTCACAATACCCTGTTCAACGGAAGTTGTAACAAAATTGTTTATCTATTGTTGGCGTGCCATATTTTTTTGTTTGGTTAGTCAGTGTATAAAGGATGTAATGTCAGGCTCTAATTTAATTATTAATCATTTTGTTTTCTAGAATTTGTAGCCTGCAAATTAAGGCGCAGTACATCATAGCACTATTAATGTATTATAGAAGTTGGTTAACGTACTGTTTAAGATAATTATCGGATTTATGGAAGTCTAAGTTTTTTTCCCCAGTACGTCACTGCTGTGCATCTCTTCTCTCAACCTTTGTATGTTTGATAAAACTATCTTGAAACAAAAGCTGATATTTTTGTACAGATTTTTTTTTCTTAAATTTGACACTTACCCTGTTAAAAATCTTCAGACAATACAAGGAGTTGTCGATGACTAGGATAAAATGCTTTACAGAGTGCATCAGATTTTTTGTCGTTCTGCCTGTTTTAAAAAGAAAACAACCAGTATTTTGTTATTTACGATTTAAAGGTATTTATAAAGGCAGCTACTTTTTTCTTCTATTAAAGGCTGAACATAATGTAAATGTGCCAGGAAGAGATTTGTATTAGCTACAACCAATTTCACAGTGGCGTTTGTGTCCATAAAGTTTCTACAATCACATGTGTTTTTCAAGCAGCTTCCATAAATTAGTTTACTCCGCTCAGGGCAGAGCCTGTTAAATGAACATGTTATCTGGGTTTGTAACTCTGGTTGTTTTTATGTGATGTGTAGGAAGTGGGAACTCCAGGAAAACTATTCTAGTAGAAAGTGATCACTGTTTTTCTTATTTAAAAATCTCTGCAGATTGCTTTTTATGTTTGTGTTGCATTTGTAACTTTGTGTTTTTCTTGTCTTTTTTTTCTAAATGTAAATGAGATTGCCTTAAATGTAAAATGTATTTGGATGTCTTGCTATGTTTAAAATTGACGCCATTTTTGTATGAAAGCGTGTTTAAATGCATCAAGCAACTTAGAGCACAACAATCCATTTTATTATAAAATACTTTGTGTAAATGTATAAAAGTACAACACATGCATACATTTGAAAAATAAAGTTATAGTAACAATGCAATAACAGAATGTTTACAGGTCTAAAGTTGGATCTTAAACCTAGTGCAGCACTGCTGTAATGAATGCCAAGCCAATTTCTTTCCAGTAAGACATCCAGTTCTTGAGCCATATGCTTGTGTTGGTGCAACGCAGTTCCAGGCTTGCTCATTTCGTTTTGACATATTTACAGTGACAATGAGGGTTAAATACTAATGATCAAAACAGAATTGGACTCTTACTGGTGTTAAAGTGCATTTGGAACGTTTTCAACAACCTCTAGGTTTTCCATCATCAGCACCCTAATGATATTTCTCAAGAATAAATTATTAAATGGTCTCTCTTACATGTAATAACTTTCCACACCTACTTACACACAAGTATATTGAAGTACAAATGGCTTGAAAACCTTTCAACAAAACTATATCTGTCTGTGGTGCCATATTTTAAAGAAGGTAATGCTGGATTTTAAATATTGGTTTTCATTTTGAATTGTCTTTGTATATTGAAAAATAAATATTACACAGAAGGAAGTACAAGGAAGTTGTATGGCTTTTATACCACGTTGTAGACTGCTTGTTTATATAAAATAGAATATAGGGTAATCATAAAGCTGTGAGCTGATATAGTGGCCTATAGTGTAGCGCTTCTGTGTTTCATGTAACTTCTAGTCACTTTGTAAACTGAAGTAGAGACTTTATTTTTGTTAAGGTTTGTCAGTCTTGTAAAGTCACCAGATAGGAGATAAAAAATGTTAGGATGACCACCAACAACAGAATGCCAAAAAATGTGATGATGGAAATGATGCTGAGCTTTCTTGATTGCTTGGAAAGTTTAGCAGCAGCGCGTCGGTCTGTTGTCCTCTCAGCCTGAGAGAGAGAGAGGGAAAATTTTGATTAATATTTAAATATTAACTTCTGAATAAAAACTTAATGCCATCAGCATCATTAATCCTCCTACATCACCAGGATTTGTATCCCTTAATATTCTGACACAAACAAATGCAATAATAAATCATGCCATATAAATATGATGTGTTTTTATAATTATAGCAAATTTACTGCTCGGCATAAATAAGTAGTGTTTTTTAAATGTAAATCCTTAAATGACAGATTAAAAAAAAAGATTTCAAAATTAGACAAACGCTTTTGTTTTTCATTTCAGAGAAACTCAGTTTTATGGCCTTTCTAAGATGAGTACTGTTTAAGGCACTGAGTCAGTAAAATATTGTGTTATTAGTTGGCGTCTTTTGAACTAAACATGTGCATGTTAGTTTTTCTTTTTGTGCTCAATCAATATGAGCAGGATGGATTTTTTACATTAAATACTCTGTGAGTGTTCATAAGGATACATGAGTAGCTTTTACATTAGAAGCATGTCCGTCCCTTTGTCTTTTTTACTGGTGCTGCATGCAGTGGGTGCCTTGTGGTTTAACATGCCAGCCAAACACAAGCATGCTATGTGCACATTCTTTAAAATACTATAAAAATGTCTTTTTAATGTATAGCTGTGAACTTGAGCTGGTTTTATCTGAAATAATTATACCTCTTATACCAAGATATAACCTTCAGGATAGGTCAGGGCTACTTCCACCTCCCTTGTGTGTAAAATCTGGCAAAGTTTTGAACTGCAGCAGTGCAGTTCATCACTGCTGGGTGATCAGTCTAACACACTATGGTAATGGAGACATTTCAGCTCCACAAACTGCAAAGATGTGCAGTTAGGAGTCAGTGTAAAGACCATAAACATCATTAAGAGTCTGAGAATTAGTCATGACTGAGTAGCAGAGGTGGTGAAGTTATGATGAGGCGACACGAGGAGAGGAGGAGGAGGACAGGTGCTGCAGGAAGGACGTTACTCTGAGTCCTGCAGCACTGCTGGCAGGTACAGTCCAGAGGGAGGATACTTTGAGCTGTTGGATGTGCGTAGTAATGTCACAGGGTTATGGGGGAAGTGATTAATGTCTGCCTACTGGTTTACATTTTTGTGCTGATGTTTAAATCGAAGTTCCCTGAAATGTTAAAACTTTGGTTTCGTGTTTCTTTCAAATGTGAAGTAAATGTCTAAATATGGTTATGAAATGAGAAAATGTTGCAATAAATAACTGCATGCATTCAGCTTGAGTAATGCGTCCCAGAGATGATTTCAATTCTACAGGCCTATTCATCCAGATTAGATTACCTGCAGAACAGATCAGTACTTAGACCAGGTGTCTTTACCCTCCTTAGTACTGCCTGAGAACTTTTAAGAAAAGAAGTGAAAAACATATCTCATAGATGAGATGGAGAATAACGAGAGAGGAAGTGGTTTGTAAGAAACATAAGTTGACTCCATTATAACATAAATTTTGCTGTTCATTTTGGCCTTGTGAGACGTTTCAGTGATGATAATCTGGTTTTTGTGATCAGCTTTTGCACCTACAAGTCATGGCCTTTTCATACGGATGGAGTCACGTTTTAAGGGGGCTTGTCTGTATGTGTGTATATGACTGTGTCTGTCAGATGGCCATTTCATATCTTAGCTTAATTACCTTAATCTTAATATCTGGCAGAAAGCTCTGACCATCATGTTCTTATGCTAATGTCATTCTGACCTTAGTAAGCCATCTGTCTTAGTTGTGTCCTTCCATCATGGAGAATTTAGACGGAACATGACATGAGTCTTTATCTGTCATAACAGAAAACTGGCTCTAGAGTATGACACACACAAATTCTTTAAATGAAGGTGTCTCCAAGTGACTGGGCTGAATCACTGTCGGACTTCTGTGTGACAACAGATCTCTGAAATGATCCTCCCGGATTATAGCCTTGTGTGTTTTTCTTTCATGTATTGTCTCACTCCATGTTTTAATGTTTAATGTATGTTCAACTTCTTTCATCCTTCATTTATTATATTTATATTCTTCTCAATCCAAAAAACCAGTCTCCTCGTCCTTGACAGGAAAAACTGGTCATTTCAGTTGTGTTGTCTATTATGGTGTTTAAAGGCTTGTTTCATTTTAAATGATTTTATCATTTAAAGCACTTTGTTGCCTTGGCAGGAAAGCGCTTATAAATAAAGTTTGATTTAATTTGATAAACAGAGGCATGAACGCATGGACACTGATTACTTTAGTCAATGTTTTTGTAAACTTCTTGATTAATACTGAAGATTTTTTTTCCCAATAAAAGCTGCATGATTGTAAATAGTCAACATATGTTTATATGTTTATCCATTTTATTCTGCATCATAAAGAGGAAGACCGATCTTAAATATAAAACTCCAGGGCTGAAAAGTGCTTCCACTTCAACCAAAAGAAAACTTATAGAACATTATAGAAGTAAAAATACCTCAAATGAAGCTGTCAGAGCTTTGATTCCTATGCAGGAGCATCCACAGATGATGCTGCATTGAGCAAGTCTCCTGTAATGTTTGTCATTCCAGTGCGATGCAAGGGTCTTTTCACCTATGACCTTCACTTCATTGCAAGTGTTATTTTGTTCACTGCTTGCCCCTGGTATAATTGTCAGTGGAATAGCCTCGTCATTTTTGGCATTTGTCAGAGATGACTCGGACATATCTGCAAAACATGACAAGTTGAAGTAAAACATGGTGAGAAGATTTTGAATAGTAAAGGTGAAAGGCAAAAGACTGGTGTATGACTGGTTTATTTACTGGTTTATTTACTCATTTAGGTTTAAAACCTGCCTTTAGAAGACAAAGTTTTTTACACGACACAGCAAATAGTTTCAGAGCAGTTTTTGTTTTGTCTCAGTGGATATAATTAATAACAAGATTACTATAATGATACAATGATTCCCAGGCCAGCTGAGAGATATAATCCCTTCAGCATGTCCTGCATCTTCTCCAGGGTCTCTTCCCACATATAAGATCCCTGCCTCTTTTCATTTCTCTATTACTGTTACGAATCTTCCGAATTAGACAACAGTGAAATTGAGTTATAGTTGTTTAGATGCCGACACATGACCAAAGATAACGTCAGAGCTAGAAATTTCCCATGGCTTGTGACAACGTGTGACAAATACTTCCTACTTCTTTTTACTGAATCCACTCATTTTAAAAACTCTTATTACCACTTTGCCTTTGTGCCTCTTTGAATTCACTCAAACCTAAGTTACTGAAATGTTTTCTGTTGCGCTGAACAAAACAACTCCACCTCAAAGATTTTAAACAATTTCCCTTACAAGTCAGAACATGTTCCTCAAAAAAATCTAATCTATTTATGGCAGGTTTTGAAGGTGTGTATTTCCTAGCAGTATTCCTTGTTGACTGAAAAAATAATAAATGACAAAAAAGTTGAAAAATGTGCATCCTCATAAGCTCAAATCTTTCTGCTTGACTGAGAACTTTGCATTAAATACTGAAAGCAGATGTCACTTATCTGACATCTGATTTGATTAAATAATGCCGCACACCAAACTGGAATAGCCTGATTATTTACTTCTGAGACAATCAAAATAGTTTCAAATCATCATGTAATATTACTCTGCACTCTCTCGTTTATATTAAGCAGTGTGTTGAATACTACAGTAAACATGGCCGATTAATCAATAACACTCCTGTTAAGGGTCAGTTTTAACAGTTTGAGTAAATACGAGTCATAAATCCCATTCAAAGGCAGAAATAATGTACAAACCTGGTTATTTTTAAAGCGCACTGTCTTGAATATACTCCTTGTTTTGAACTCGCACCTGCCAAGCCAAGTTGTCCAGTTGTTTAAAGAAATTGAGGTATTTTATCTTCTTATCCCCTCAGAAATATTCCACTTTTGGATGACAGCTGTATCTCTATGTGGTGTCCTTAAAAATGGGAAAGATTCACCGAAAATGTCCTCATACAGTTCATCAAGCAGAACTCCTGTGAACGCTGTAGACAACCAGCCTCAGTCGAGGGCGACTTATCCCTGTGAGAGCTCAGCACTGAATAAGTTGCAGAATGACAGGAAGGACTGCTTTAAGTGAAACTCTGTGTGAAACTACCACGCCCATTGGGCAAGACTTTACGTTTGCTTCTGTCACCCTGTCTCATATGTCACAATCTTCCTTAAGTCTGTGACTTTATTCTTCTTCTTGTGTTTTGTTACGCTCCCATTGCCACTCACCCTTGATCGTCAAAGTGATGCACACTATTTAGTTGCCCATTTTGCTTTTCCAGTCTACATTCCACAGGTACTGGAAAACGTGTGTCAACACTACCATGGGGTGAAAGAGGCAGATTCCAGTTGACTTCACTCTGTCTCATTAATAATTAAACGATTTTTATGCTTGTGTGTCACTGTTAATAATCATTCTCAACACAAGCAATCACAGCATCTGGTAACAAGTTCATGTGATTTCGGTTTCCAGTGTTCTATTTGCTCTCTGACCTAAAGATAACATGACTCCCATCCCCTTGACTCACAAACTGATCATTACACGGGGCTTTTGTTTCTGAGATGAAATGATCATGTGAGGGATTTGCTATGACTCCTCATTCACTTATTTTGACTAGACAGACTAAATCTCTGCAGTTTATTATAGTTTGCAGTGTGAGTTGGATTTACATCTGCTCTAAGAAAAATGAGGGATTGTTAACATGTCTTACCTTGTGTTCAAATAGCCTAAAGTGCTTTAAAATAATAAAATAACTTTGTAAGGGCTTGTTATTGATATAACCAAGGCAATGGAGTGATCTGGATGTAGTCACCCAAGCAAACAGCCATCAAACTAGTTCTAACATGTATGATTTTTTTTCTTTTGGCTTCAATCCAGATAAACTCATTGGTTGCAAAAACATCTGCTGTAACTATGGAGGCAGCCAGAGAGTGAAACTTGAGGATTAAAGAAAATCTGTTTCTCTTTCATCTGGTCAATTAAAGTTAAACTAATGAATCCTAAAAATGGACTCGGCAAGCTGCATCAGTTTCTTTGTCATACTGATAGCAGACAACATGAATCCTGCATGGTCTGAAAGTGTTTCAATAAAACATTTAGCATTTCAAGCTATTTCTGTGGTATATCCCAATTTTTTTTGTTTTATATGAAACATGTGTCCTGCTTTTAACTGAACCTGGTCTGTAAAAAATACTTATAAATGTAATGTTTAGTGGTGCATTATTTAGAGATTGTGGAACTAGAATAAAGTTATGAGATAATGATCACAGTTTACACTGTAAAAAAGGAAAAGCAATACTATTTCAGACTTGGTGTTCTAAATTTGATAGAGACCACTTTCGTCTTTATATTTAATTTCACTTCATATATTTGATTTATGTTTGATTTTTATAGAATTTATTAACAATAACGTGTGTAGGCCTATTATTTTCAAGTTAAAATTAAATTTAAGGCTAGTAAGGGAGAAAAGCAATTACCGTATTTTTCGGACTATAAGTCGCTCCGGAATACAAGTTGCACCAGCCATGAAATGCTTAAAAAAAAGGGAAAAAACGTATATAAGTCGCACTGGAGTATAAGTCGCATTTTGGGGGAAATGTATTTAATAATATCCAACACAAAAACAGACATGTCATCTTGAAAGGCAATTAAAAAAAAATAGAATAGAGGCAACAACAGGCTGAATAATTGTACGGTATTCTTAAGTTAGATGACGCAACTGAGAACGGGCCTGGCATGATAACATCACATATTAAGAGTTATTCAGATAACTTTAGCATAAATAACATGCTATGGTTTTGCAAACCATCCGTGTCACTCCCAATAACTAAAATCCGATGAAATCTTCATCCTCGGTGTCACTTTTAAACAACTCCGCTAACTCCAGAGGTAGAACATGTGGCGCTTCTTCTTCTGCGTCGCTTACGTCAGCCTCATCCTCAGTTGCAGTTCCAATTATTTTGGTTTTGGTTGTCACCGAAGCCCATGCTTTGTCGATCCATCCAATGAATTGGAAATCGGCCGGCAGTTTTTGGGACATCGTTATCCTTGCTCTGATAGAAAGGCAATTGTGTTGCATGAAGCGATAAGACCAAGAAGGTCCTCCTCATTTATATTCATGTCCTTGGCAAATACTCGGCTTGGAGACGCAACTGGACTGTTGACAAGCGTCTCCTGGCAGCACGTTGTTCAAGCACCCATATGCGAACTCGTTCCTCTAGTTGTGGCCACCTAGCTTTTAGCCCACGATTGGCTTTTTTTGTTTTCTTCATTTCAGTAAGAGTAATCTCCGCTTTTCGACAGTCCCTTACAAATTTCTCGCTAACTCCAAACTTTCTTTCTGCTGCTCGATTAACGTTATCTGCTGCATATTTTACTATATGGAGCTTGTGATCTGCTGAGTATGATTTTCTTTTCGGTGCCATTTTTATTAAGCCCTTCTCAGTTGTTTACCGCCAATGTTGAAATTATCAACACAAGCCTAGAGCGCTCCTTGCAGTTTAGTGTAAAAATAACACGCGAAATGATATACCGGTAATAATGTGTTAATAATTTCACACATAAGTCGCTCCAGAGTATAAATCATACCTCCGGCCAAACTATGAAAAAAAAAAAAAGTGACTTATAGTCCGGAAAACACGGTAATTTGCATGATAAGATTTGCGTAAATCTTCTGGTGCTTGACATGGACAAGCATGAGTTACACAAAAGTCTTACATTCACATTGAGAACAAGAAACAACATTTTCCTTAAGAAAATTTTTTAATGTCTTGAGATGAAACAGGTTTCTTAAGTTATTTATCTAATTTGTCAGCAATTGTTTGGAAAACCAGGTAGAATCTACAAGTGTTCATTCCCCTTTGATTTTTTATTCCCAAATTAATTGATTTGAGTTATAATAATAAATTAAGTCTGCCTAACACAAAATTTAATACATACACGTACTGCTGAAGTTCGCATGTTTATATTTGTATTATTTCTACAACCAGGGGCTATGGTTAGCACTGTAGCCTCACAGCATGCAGGTTGCCAGTTTGGGTGGTGACCTTTCTTCGTGGAGTTTGCATGTTCTCCCTGTGTTGGTGTGGGTTCTCTCCAGGTACTCCGACTTCCTCCCACAGTCCAAAGCACTCACACAAGTAAGTGTGTGTCATTAGTGTGTGTGCATGGTTGTTCGTCTATGTGTGTCGCCCTGTGATTGACTGGCGACCTGTCCAGGGTGTACCCCGCCTCTCGCCCATTGTCAGCTGGGACTGGCTCCAGTCCTCACCCGCCCAGCGACGCCGTTGGGGAATAAGCGGTAGAAAATGGATGGCTTTATACAATCACTGGTATTATTCTACGGCTTTTTAAAGTGTTGTAGTCAACAAACTAGTTTAATGAAGTCATGTCGAAGCTCCGCCTTCATTTCCACTTCCACCAATGAGCGTGAAGGTAGAAAGGAACCCGGAACTGGCACAAAGAAAAACAGCAGAAAGGCGACACGTCGACCGTAAACAACCAACGTTTTTCTCATTAACTTTAAACAGACATAGACAAGTAGATGTTAGATCACAGTGGTAGCATATATCAAGCTCTCCCTATATAATAATCCAAAATGAGAAGGGATGGAGGTACCGTTTTGGCTATAGAGAGATATGGCAGTGCACAGTCCTGGAAGTATTTAGAAAAAGATGGAGTGATAGAGAGAACGAGGGATCGACATGAAGGTGAAACAAGAAGCGACTCTGTTGTTGGAGTTTTTAAAGTAAGGGTTTATTGAAGATGCATGCAGTTGCATTGATGGCTCATACATTTCCAGCGTGACTGTTGCATGTTTCTCATTTTTCAGAGTGTTTTTCTGCCTCAAGGTTACCCAGACAGTGTCAGTGATGATTACCTGCAATACCAGTTTTGGGATACTTTGCAGGTGCAGTAACTATAAGGAACACCAACACTACAGAATCCTTAGCATCTATTAGATTGAATGTCTCTATTCATGCTCCTCTGTCTCTCAGGCGTTCTCCAGCTCTCTCTCGGGAACTCTGGCCACTCAAGCCTCCCTCAAAGGGGTTGGTGTTGGAAACCAAGAAGCAACTGTAGCTGCAGCCACAGCTACATGGTTACTAAGAGGTTGAACCTTCTAAATAAATACTTTAAAGACACAGTAATTGTTTATGGCATTTGAATTGCTTACAAATGTCTCACCTGCAGATGGGACTGGCATGTTGGGAAGAATCCTGTTTGCTTGGCAGAAAGGGTAGGCTCATACTTGTGCTTTGTTAGTACAACTACAGCATTTCAATTTCCCTTCTATAATAGATATTCTGCTTAAAGAACAGTTTTTGTCTACTTTTCAGAACTAAGTTGGACTCTGAGGCCAAAAAATGGAGGTGTGTGCAAAAATGGGAGGGATAGCTTTATTCTAGTAACTACAATTACTGTAAAGTGATCACCCTTTCTTTCACTTCCTCACCAGACTTTTTGCTGACGTTCTTAATGATATTGCCATGTTCTTGGAAATCTCGGCCCCTTACTTTCCCACTTGCTTCACTTTGATTGTGTGCACTGCAGGGATATTCAAGGTAAAGACATTCCATTCAATCTTAAGGTTAACTGATCCTGCTACATCTGGAGCAGAGTACATGACGGAGTATTAGGTTCACCCTGGAAAAAACCATTTTGGAGGATTTTTTTTCTTCCTTCCTCACTTCGAGAATAAAGTAGAAATTACAAGAATACAGATGAAATACAGTCTCCTCAAAGTACCGATACTTATTATAATGCTGTGTTTATGTGCTAAAAGGGAAAGAAGCCCACGCTAAAGTACAAGGTCACAGGCTCATCCACACTAGGCATTGTGCTTCATAGAGTAAAGGAAAGCTGGTTCACATTAATATGAACGGCTCTAAGGTAATGTCAACTTTTTTTTACTTTATTCTCAAAACTGTATTTCAACTTTACTAACGTCCTTCTGACTTTATTCTCGTCATTTAGACTTTATTCTCAAAGTGAGGAAAGGAGAAAGAAAAATCCTCCACATTTTTTTTTCTGTGTAGCCCTAATACTCCGTCGTAAGAGTATGTGTAAGTGAAGCTTGTTATACAATTTTCTAATAATGTCAACTACATTTTGATTCAGCCATTTATAAAAAAGTGTGTTGAATTATTTTGAGATACAAAACAAAAAGAGGCGGGAACTAGAGGTTTCAGAGGGTACCGTTGTCAAATACATCAACCATACTAGTATGAGCGCTTCACCTTATCTATAAGGCAGAGCCTTGCAGGGAAAGAATGACTCAGAGGTCACAAGGAATAACTTAAAAATGTACTTCAGTATTTTGCCTATAAAAGGAACTGGTGCATCTTACAAGGGGCCTTAACCCACAGCTCAAAACAATAACAAAAAAAAAGAAAAATGTGCACATAGTGCTACCGTGCTATAAAATTATGAGTTTGATTGGGCACTGTGCAAGTTTGGTGATATGTACCTGGGCCTGTAGAATCCTTGTGTTGGAGTTTCTTTTGAGTCATAAAATGTACGATAAGATACTAAAACAAGACTTTCAGTTTAGCAATATGGGACCAAAAGATAAACCTGATAAATATTTGGACTACTTACAAAAAATTCACTTCTAAATATCAACTAAATTTTACTGTAATACTGCATCATTTGTGCTTGTGTTTTCTAGTCTATAGTTGGAGTGGCAGGTGGGGCGACGAGAGCTGCTCTGACTGTCCATCAGGCTCGCAGGGACAACATGGCAGACATCTCCGCTAAAGATGGCAGTCAGGTAACATTAAATTGTATACATTGTGCTGAGATCAGCACAGTTTCATGAGTCCATGCAGGGCTTTAATTTTTCCTCTGAAAAAGGGCTGGCCAATTTCTGATTATTACCATAAAAGAAATAAAATATTGCTTTGTCTTAACACTGTAACTGAAGCAATGAGACATTATTATTTAAAAATATTTAAAAAAATATCCTGTGTCATTCTGTCATGTTTAAATGACCGGATTAAAAGACTTGAGTCTCCAAGCCTACTCTATAATGACTTTTTTTGTTTTGTTCAGGAGACTTTAGTGAACTTGGCTGGACTGCTGGTCAGTTTAATATTGATTCCCCTCGTCACTGAAAATCTACTGTAAGTCTTAAAACCAATGCAAGGATGTTTTCCAACCACTGAATTTGGGGCATTTGTGTTTAATTTAATGCAATTCTGTTTTCTTCTTCTACCCTTAGATTGACTCTCAGCCTCTTCTTTCTCTTCACCATCCTTCATCTTTTTGCCAACTACAAGGCTGTGCGTTCTGTTGTCATGGAAACTTTCAATGAGGCAAGACTTTCGATTGTCTTGCAGCAGTACCTGAAGGACAAACGAATCCTGAGTCCATTAGAAGCCAATCAAAAGGAGCCAGTTTTTTTGGGTATGTTGTCAAATATTTATTTAACTTTTCCTCGCCTTTTCAAAGGAATTTCTAATGTTTTGTCAATGAAAAAGCATGTTTACCCTGTTTATTATAATATTAATTATGTATTTTATTTAAACTCAAGGCCACTCAAAGACGATTAAAATAAAAACATGCAGAGGAAAAAAAGAACAGCATAACAACCATAAAATACAGACATAAAAACATAGGATAAAAAGAATTTGTCTAAAAGAATTTCCCATTTTTCAGAGTTTTGGAAGACGGCTCAAATGAAGCTAGGAGTGAGGTTACAGGATGTTGTACAGAGGTAACTGTATTTATAATGTTGGAGTATATACAATTAAGTCAGAGGGTTTTATGCAAATCTTTATTTTGTAGCCCAGAAGAACTGAGTTTGGCTTTGAAGGAAAACGTGCCTTACCTCATAGGAATCCGAAATGGTATTTGGCCTTTCTGCTCAAATAAGCTGTCATTTTAAAACAATGCAACATACTTTGTACCCTCTTTTTTTAAACCATGCTGTTCTTCTTGTAGGATATGTGTGTGTTTGTTTGGGACCAGAAGCATCAGTGTGTGATGAAATCAGAGCAGTGTGTCAGGCTCTGTGGCTTAGTGACATTTTGAGTCATCCAGTGTCTAGAGAGTCTGTCTGTCCTGCACCAACACAGCAAAGTGAGCCATTACCTCCTTTTATTTGCATCTAATATGTTTTCATGTTACATAATGCTCATGGGATATTTACTATTTCTCTGTTTTTGTAAAAAAAAAAAATTAAAAAAAGGTCTCTGGAAAATGGTGCATGAGAGTCACAAGCTGATGGATGCAAATTTTGATCATTTTCTGAGAGGTGAATTCATGCATAATATGTTTAACAAAATAATTCAGCTATATCTAATCTGTTTTCTTTATTACTTTTAGCAACAGAAGTCTGATAATGGTTTTATAATCTCTAGGTGTTGAAGCTGCAGGATGGGACATAAAACGAACCCTGCTGGACTGGGATGAATGGAGAGTGGAATGGAAAACAAAAAGCTGCTAAGCTGCATCACTTTCTTGTTTTATACCATGATTTACTCTTCATTA
>JBAMHX010000023.1:20589477-20605742 GCA_037177515.1 Pseudomugil tenellus
CTATCTATCTATCTATCTATCTATCTATCTATCTATCTATCTATCTATCTATCTATCTATCTATCTATCTATCTGCTCGTATTAAGATGGGAACTGCTTGCTTGTGTGTAAGCAGACATCTTTAACTGGATTTGGGTGGCATCTTGCCCAGTTTTGGAGGAATCTTACACAACTTAATTTAGCTTTGAGATTAGTAATTTTTCAGCAGGATATGTATCAAAGCAGGCTTTTAAACAACTTTATTTGAGTGATTTGTGTAAACCTACAAGTCATCAGTGTCATTTTCTTCCTTCTCTTTCTTTATTTTATGTAGGATGTGTTTTTAATGATCCGACGTCATAAGACGACCATCTTTACAGATGCCAAAGAATCTACCACAGTCTATGAACTGAAGCGTATTGTGGAAGGCATTTTAAAGAGGGCTCCTGAAGATCAAAGGCTTTATAAGGTAAACTACACTAACTATAACAATCTCTTTTTAACAGTTTGCATATACTTTTGTTTTGGTGCACCTGTTTATGTTGGACTATATGAGCTTGTTTCTAAGTACTGGTTGAGTAATTTAGTATTAAAGTATTGAGTCAATGTTTGAAAAAAAAAGAATCTGATGTGTGGGACAGATGGGTGGGAAAGCATTATAAAGTCAATATTACTGTACTGTGCATCATTTACTCAAAAGAAGACTTAGTGCCTTTTTTGTTTAACTATGACAGCAAAGCTGATTTCCCTTATGAACACCTGAGATTTTTTGGAAGATCTGTTTAAAAAAAGTCTTGACTTTTACCGTAGTTGCTGTACATGTATCTGTATGTACCTCACCAAGAAAGGTTCTCCGCCTGAGCTTTGTTCTAACAAGAACTTGTTAGACGGAAAGGTCTTCCAGGAAGCATGCCATGATGAAGGAAGCAGACATGGAAAACACAAAATAATGTCATTTGAGCTTAAGTACCAATCTATAAGGGTGACTGATTTTATGTATTTATTTATTTATTAACAACTAAGTGGATTTTAATATGCAGGTTAGCAGAAAAGTGTGACAAGCAGGCTTTAGGCATTATATGCCTCTGTTTTCCAATAAAGCCCAAAGGGATTTTCTGATAAATTTCACATGTTCTCACTTTTTGAAATCACAACATTTTTGAAGCATTACTTGACTATCATAGACATTGCATATTCACTGCTGGTCACACACTGAAATAAACTCTTGAAAGTGTTTATAATGTGCACTGATAGAAATGTGGACAAACTAAACCATACTTTATCTTCTGTCTTCCAGGATGATGTGTTGCTTAATGACAGTCAAACTCTTGGAAATTGTGGCTTCACAAATCAAACAGCCCGACCTCAGGCCCCAGCCACAGTGGGTTTAGCTTTTCGTCTCAGTGGTAAGGTTTTCACCCTTTCATCAAACCTGAATGTGATAATTTTCTTTGAGATAGGATTTTTCCTGCTTGTTCTGTGAACTCTTCATTATGCGTTGTTTACTGTTTATTGCTGTTCTTCCAGATGATTCTTTTGAGCAGCTGAGGATTGAGCCCTTCTCCACTCCCCCAGAGCTTCCTGACGTCATGAAGCCTCAGGATTCAGGGAGTACAGCCAATGAGCAGACTGTACAGTGAGGAAAGGGACAAGGAAACAAGGAACACAAAGGGGTTGGAGGGAGGACGCACACACGAGGTGCGAGGGAGGGGGTGAATTTTGCGGAAAAATGCCTCAGTGGATGAAGTTTTTAAAGAGCCAGCTGCAGATCTTCACCTTGGCGTTAACAATTGCAAACACAGATTCCCTTTGTAAATTCCAAAGTGGGTAATTTGTATTAAAGTTGATAAGTGCATTTTAAATTTATAATTTCACTCAAGACCCTTCAGATCTACCTGACGGACTTGTCACAACACTGTCAGTCATCCATGAGACTGGTACAGGCTGAAGATAAGAATTGTACCTCTTATTTAAAGAATTTTAGTGTTTACTTGGAGTAGGTTTATTGCTGCCTTACTTGTGGTCCTTATTTTGCTGGCTTAGATTCAGAATTGACAGCATATGACATTTTTAGACTTTAATGTTTGTGTGTTTTCGTTATTAAACAACAAGGATTAACTTTTTTTTTTCTTTTTGGGTTCACTTGGATCTGTGCTGCATTGACAGGAGTTTCTTGATTTCTGAGTTACAATCTATTCATGAACGCTTAACAGAGAAAATCTAAACTAAACATAATTGATTCACCTGGTGGTGGATGAGCTGGGGTTCAGGTGAAGACTGTCTTGGTACTTTCACAGATGAGTATTGCCATGAAATAGTTATCCACAACAGCCACAGAAGAAAGTTAGAAGCAAGGACTGATTAAGTTTTGTATGTGTTGGGTTTGTTGCCCTTTTAAATCTCAGAGTTGGCCGAATAGTGGCCTCAGTTGCTTAAAATAAGCATGAACGTGTTTTAGTGGGGCAGTATGTCATGACCAGATGTGATTAAAACTCCTTGCAGTGGGTTTCATATGTGACTTCGCCCCTTCATCACTACCAAATTATTTCATGCTGGCATTTTTACGTGGTGTACATGAATATCTTTCTTTTCCTTTTCCACATTTAATGAAACATAAGCTGCAACAAATTGTGAACATTTAAATTGAAAATGAAAGTGTCACAACTAGGTCTTATGATTTAAAACATTCATTTTTTAAATAAAACAATCCTGTATTTGTCACAGGAAAATGATACTCTGAGCTGGGGATGTTGAATAAAACCCTTTGTTGCATTAAACATGTTTCCTAAATACGGCTGTTAAACAGTGGGACATAAACAGAGCTGCACCTGTAACTGAAGTAACATTAAAACAGTTGTTTTTAGCTTTGTGTATTGTGATTTTGTTTGTTTATATATATATATATATGTGTGTGTGTGTGTGTGTGTTGCTGCTGTTGCAGAATAAATGTAGAACTAATAGAAATATTTTACAATTAGGTCATTGCACTTTAATTTCGTCGTAAACTTTCACCATTACTGTGATGTGCAACTATATAAAATAAACTAGACATGTTTTTTCTTAAAATGGTTTTTGAAGGAAGCTCAAGTTAAAGCAATTGGTTTTTAACTGTAAAAAGGTAACGTTTTTATACGTTTATTTATAAACTCCATACTTTAAGAAAGCGGATAATTGAATTATTATTAATAATGAAAATAAAATACAGTCCGATCCTCGAAGGCATGCCGAACTCTGCATTTTCCGACAGTATTTGAAGGCAGCAAACTAGCATGCGGCCAACGTTAGCATGTTTTTAGCTAAAGCACGAGTTCGCGATGTTTATGAACAACGTGTTGAACTGACGACCTCTGTTACATTGAAGAAAGTCATCTGGTTCACAATCTGGTTCTGATGGATTTCAGTGAGCATGTTTTATCGGCAGGAAAGACCGTTTTGGACATGGTGGAGCGGGAATGGCAACCCCTGTCAGAAAGCGAGCTAGAGCATCGGCTGGACCAGGTGGTGGAGAAGATCCTGGAATCGGAGCTTGTTGCCAAAGTCGAAACGCAACCCCCTCATACTTTTTACGTGCATGTATTGCAAAGTCAATTAAACGCGGGATCACAAATTTTACAAACAACCACCAGAAAAATTAATCACCCAGATGAGAGGGAGACAAAGTCCCAAGAACCACTGGTTGATGTAGACAGTGCAGCAATCAAGGTAATTGTACCGTCTTAGATAACAAGAGCAGACTTGTGAGCAGTTATGTAGTTTTATTTTAGTATGTGGGACATAATTTAAAGTACCGTTTAGGCATTGTGATAATTAAATACACCGAGTGCCTAAAACTTAAGGCCTAATCTTTTCCTTATATTGTCACCAGTTCATCTCAGACCTGCTTCAACGCTCTAAATCCAAAGCTCGGATGGCCGGACGGGCACGTGTGTCAATGTCCCACACGGTCCGGCTGTCTCTCACCCTGCTGTCTGACCGAGTCAGCTACCGTTCAGTGTCCCGTCGTTTCAAGCTGGAGAAAGGAAACCTCCACAGGATCTTCTTCTCCTTCTGCGAGAGCATCAATACGTTGGAGGACAGACACATCAGATGGCCAGTCGGTGGGTTAATCATTCTGTTATTAGTCGGGAATTAATTGTCAATGTAAATTATATTAACTTGTAGTGGTGAATTATTTTTTATTCTGCAGGTAACGAAGTTGAAGAGACACTTTTTCCATTTTCCAATCTGCTTGGAAAAGAGGGGCAAGATGTTCCCCGGGTCTTGGGAGTGCTGGGTCACACACGGATCCCTATACGTCTGCCTGTTGGTAAAACTGACACGGACTCAGTACCTGAGGAGAAGAGAGTCAAGAGAGAGGACAGTCCTGATTCTTGGTTAAATCTTGAGCTTGTATGCAGTCGTAGCGGCCATTTTCTACACTGTGAAATCAGTAAGGGATCAAATTTGGAGAGAGGCAAAGCTTTGAGAGGCAGACTTCAAAAGCAGCCCAAGCTGATGCCCACAGACTCCTGCCTTATAGCCAAAACCAATTACCCACTAACTGCACAGATTTTAACCCCATACGCAAGAATCTACGGACCAAAAGAAGAACTCTTTAACAAAACCCTGGATCAGCATTTTCAGATCTACGATCGGGCCGTAGCCAACCTGAAAGCACGATTTAAAAGGCTCAAATATCTGGATGTTGTCAACTATGATCGAGCTAAAGCTGTAGTGCTGACCGCTTGTGTGTTACATAATGTGTTCCTGAATATGGGACAAGTCGTTCAAGGAGAGATTGAGAGAGAAGATTTATCCCAAGAAGGAGAGAGGGAGGAAGATGAGGAGGGTGTACGTAGACGTGACACCATTGCAGATTTGCTGTTTAGAAATGTTGATTTGGGAAGCATGTGATTAAGTTTCTGTTGGCAAATCTGTGTAAAATAAAAGTTAATGTGAACAGATCCCAAACTGTCTGAGCGTGTCTGCACACCAACACCTTCAATTCTCACCAGCTCAGTCAGAATTATTAGTTTTTATCATATTGTGGGGAAGTTCATTCACAGAAGCTCCTTGGGTTTATGGTAAAAATCTTGTTGAGCACAATCTGATAAACATCTGCATCCAATAGATACCAGAAAGCAGAAGATTACAGTAGTGATAAATAGTTTATTCAATATTTTTATTAGTTAAAGGACAAAATAAAGCCCTCATACCCAATAAATTTTGTTTTACCGTTTTTTTTTTATGTCCGGCCTTTAAGGGTTCGGATTAGAGTTGGATGATGCCATATTTTTTCTACCTATGATACATTAGTTTATGTGACCTAAAGGTTGTTGAAGATTAATGACATTATTGGTTCTGTTGTCATTCACATCATGTTTAATATGTTGTGTTTGAGAAAAGTCAATGTAAAATGCTGGATTTGTTAAGAAAATCCAATTATACAATTCGGTGAGATTATTGGAAAAGACTTAAAAGAATTTTGTTTAAAGCTTAAAGGAAAAAGTTATTGGGATGATTTATACTTTTTTATGTTGGTCATCTACTTGTTTTGAACAATAATAGTGTCACATAAGCCTATATGTGCAGGGCATGCATGTATTACTTGATGACAATTTAAAAAACTAAAAATAAACAAAAAAAATAATTTAACTAACACCATTTCTACTCAACTCCACAATTGTACAGAGCAAGCTGAAATATGAATAACACTCATGAACATAAATACTACAAATAAATGTGAATAAAATGGTTTAAAAATATACTATAGAAAATTGTATTCTTTTCATCATCGTCTTATCTTAAAAATACAATTTAGTAAATTTTGACAATTTTATTAAGTTTAAACTGGACTGCCTTGACATATAAACTGGGCTGTGCATGAACTTTTGTCACCACCTCTAAAAGATTTTATTAAAGTCAGATCCGATATGTCAAACAGTTTAACTAGAGTGTCAATATGAGGGAACTGTGCAGTGAAACTGAGACGGACAGGTTTATTAGTCTGAGGGACAGATTTGAAACACGATCCCTATTTGCATTAAAGTTGTATTTTTAACACTTTCAAGAACAATCGTAGGACTTTGCTTAAGAGAAATCAGATATGTGTACATTGATTTTCTGTTGTTTAACATATTTGTATCTTTTTGATTCTGTTGTAATTATAAGCAGCTGTTTTTTTCTTTTCTTTTTTTAACCCTTATGAATGTTTTTGTTTTAATTCGCTGGGGACTTCAGATGGAAAGCAGCCATTTGGCTAAATTTGGCTTATTTACATGCACTGTCCATTAAATAAATAACATTTAAAAAATGATAAAATATGAGTAAATTAAATGGCAAAATAAGATGAAAATTAATCTATTTAAAATGATTAAATAGATTACAAATTAAAATAAAAATGTTAAATGTAAAATAATAAAACTTGAGCAAGAACCCTTAATAAACTAGTAAAATATTAAAAGATAATTACTAATTTTAGCACCATCATATCATAATGTGATTGGCTACCATAATCATGTAACACTGAAAGAATACATAATTCAAATTTCCTTGCCTAAAACATTTAAAGTACATATAAATGACATATTTTGTCAACACAATGTTATTGTGACATTCAAAAATATCAAATTTAATATTTCAGCTTGCGTACATTAAAGAAGTGACACCAGAGTATCAAAGTGACCATCCTTACCTCAGAATTCCTGACTTTAGTATTTGTAATTGATGTAGTTAACCACAGGTACAGTGACTTTAATGTGATAATCAAGGGGTGTTAAGTTGTTTTCCTGAAGGGTTGCAGTCACTGTATCCCTGCTCCAATACATCTGACTCCAAATAATAGTGCAGATAATAATAGGCTGTTGGGTCCATTTGATTTGAATCAGGTGTGAAGCAGGAATACCTTGAAAACCTGCAGGACACCGGCCCTCAAGGATTGACCTTGGACACTGCTGTGATAATCAGTTAATGAGCTTTTTTTAAAACCACTGAATAAAAAATTATCATTTACAGCTAAAAATTACGTAGGTATGTTGTCAACAAATTACCAACAAACTTACTAAAACCAGTCAAATTACCATTAGTGATATAATTATCTGTAATAACTACATTGCAAAAGTAATATATATATATATATATATATACCCACTTTGTGTTGGCCTTGTGATGGACAATCTTGTATCCAAGTTATGACAAATGGTCAGGTGAATGTTAAAACTGTTTTATTGCAGTACTGCCAACCAACACTGGGTCCTGTCAACATTTAACAGCTTCATAGTATCTCTGAATGAAAAAAGAGGACAAAACTGTGATATTAATATTTATTGTTGGGCTCATTATTGTAATGCATGGTAAATGGAAATAATCCTGACAAAAATATATAAACCATCAAAATATAATTTTGGATATTTATATCAATGATTATGCAATGTGGTAGTGAAAGGCACTGCGATATAGATGCTATTACTGACACATTTTTGATTGTTGACACATGATTATTATCAATACACCCTTAACATCTGACAGTTATGATTTCTATCAACTATTTTCTGATTTTTTAGCTTATTTCTGTGCCTCCTATAAAAATAAATAAAGATTGTCTGCTTTAATTAAGTAATAGTAGGATATCCTGTGTGTTTATTTTCTTTCATATTCATCCCTTCATGACTATTATTTGGGCATAAAAACATTTTTGTATGTATTTGAGATGAGAAAAACACAGGTGGGTCTGTGTCCTCATACTGGAGGTACAAATGATGTATTCTATCATAAGCTTGTTGATGCAACACGTGAACTATTCAAAAAACCTGTAACAGTAAATAGAAAGTAAAAATCTACAAGGATGTTTCAAACTATTATCCTTGTGCACCTTCACTGACTTTTTCAAGTATGTTAACCAACATGTGTCCATCTAACTACTGTCCATCCTTTGACGTCTGTGTGCTGTTCTTCTGAGCCAGGTTGGAAATAGCCTGGGCCAAATTGTTGATGGCTTCTATTTTCCGTTCCTCCAGCGCTTTCTGTTGTGCCCACATTTTCATCTTCCTCTCCTGGAGCTCCATGTACAGCTGCAGCACATCCTGTGGAGGTCTGGCCGTGATGGACGTGGTTGCTGTAGGTGGTGTAGGGAGGATAGGAGTAAATCTCTTACTGGCTATAGCCTTGCCAACTTTTGTCCCACTGAGCTTGGCCCTGCGCTGAGCTTCAACCTCCTCCCGGCTTTTACCCAGAACCTCATGCATAGCTTTAAAGAACTCCCAATGAACGCAGGTTGCCCCCAGGCGCTTAGCCCTCTCTGCATTCTTTCTGTAAGTGGCCAGCATATTTCTCCACTTGAGGTCACATTCGTATGCCTTTACAGTGATATCAGTGACCTCTGACTCCTTCAGTTTAGCATTTACTTTCTCTGCTACGAGTTCCCAAAGTTTCTTTTTCTTGCAAACTGGCTGGTCAAATGCCTGATCCATTTCCAATCGTGTGTTGACAAGGTGCCATGTAGCTTGGAGAGTCCAAATAAATTCTAGAGATAAAAAACAAAAGAAATAAATGTTATGACCTTGAAATGAATCATTGATTTCCCACCAAACTTTATCATTTATCTGAAATCAAAAGTTACCACATGATGAATATTTCTGATTTATGAAACATGTATCAGAGTACTTGACTACGGTGTATGAAACCAGATCTTGCACACTCATCATCGCTTTATGCGATGACTGGGTATGTAACCCGTTAACTCAAAACAGTGAATACTTGCCAGCTTTTCCTTTGTCGTTGTCAATATTAGACACAACCGTTTCATTTACTTCCCCTTCAGGATTCGTCATCACCATTGTCTCAATTACTTCCATTTTATTAAACCCCAAACTTATATTACATGCAGTATATTTACCGCGGATTTTAACAACCTCCAGATCCACCGATGTGGTTTTCTACGTTGAAAAAACACGGTGAATTTTACAACGATGCTTAGCAGTTTGGGAAATGTAGTCCTTTTTTGAAAGACAACAACGGGCATTTGAATAGCATGAAACGTAAAATGAACTACAATCTCTAAACGTTCTGACGTGCTTGGCGGAAGCTTCTTTTAATCGTTGCTATGGGTAATGTAGTTCTCAGAAAGCACACGCTTTGTAATTAGTACCACAGGGCAACAGTATTTAAACTACAAATCCCAAAATGTATGTAAGCGAACCACCTCCTAACTACTTGCTCCGTCCCACGTCCGCCCCGTTTTGTTGTTTGGCTAAAGATGGCGTTAGCGGCTAGCACAGGCGATTGCATTTTGTTTCACAAAATTTATTCTGTTAGTAGTGATAAAACATTGATGGAATATGGCTTTAATTCGTCAGTAGATTTACGGAGATGTGTTTTATTAGGAAAATACACGTCCATTACGCAGATTAACGCGTGTTCGGCCCTCTCACGATGTAGGCCCGTTTTTTAGGGAGTGTACCTTAGTTGCGGACTTCATTTCCCATCAGTGAGTGCGGCGTCAGGTGGTACAACTTCCAGTTTTTGTGCCGGCTTCCGTAGTTTATAAAGACTGTTTTAACGATAACTTTTGGGGAAACGTATTATTTTCTTTTAAACTGCATACGGTTTCATGTTACGTGCTTAGTTAACAATTTAAAGTTAATAGCTATGTTAAATTACTTCTCTGTTTATCACTGGACGCGCCCAGTGGCGCACAGCAATGTTTTCAATAGTTGTCTGAGCAGAGGAAAGCAAAAATAAGTGTAACTGTCACCTGCCAGTCTGAGGAGACATGGCTGCATCACCTGTGAAAGGTGACTGGAATCACTCCAGAGTGCTCTCCAAAGAGGGGCAACCCTTATCACCAGAGTCATCTTTGACCTGGTGCTTGGCTCACCTTCAGATATCTGGATCAAGTACTGAAAATCATGCAGAATCTGTGGGTCTCAGAGAAATGGACAAGAGATCTAGAATCTATCAGTGGCGAGCCCTAGTTGCTATACGGACACAGCACATCAAGGGTGGAAAGGCTGGCATTGCCAGATTCAGAGGTAAAGGTGGTCTCCGACCCTTGTTGAATCTTCTCAAAGATCCTGAGTGCTCGAGGAAAACTCTGGACCTGGCTCTGAGCATCCTGGCCAACTGCTGCACCGAGTTGGAGACACGCATGGAGGTGAGAGGAAATAAATAATTGAGGATTAATTCATAACTCTCTCAATGAAATTACTTTTTGAAATAACTCATATTAAAATATTTTTCATTCTAGGTTCGTAAACTGGATGGAATAAGTGTTGTGGGTAAGCATTGATTGCATTGGATTGCCTATGCGGCCTTTGGTATTATTACAGCCAGTACTATTTAATATACACATTTTTCTTGTCCAATCCAGTGGACATAATGAAGAAAAATGTAGCCATCGATACGATCCAGAACCGAGCTGCCCGGGCTTTGGGAAATTTGGCCATGGATCCAGAGAGCTCTGCACTCATCCACTCTGCTGGTAATTTCGAAATGTTGCTGCTTCTGTTTATATAATAATGTCTGCTTATATAATTAATGCTTATATAAATAAAGGATTGATAATAAATAAAATATGATTAATCACTCAGAGCATTAGGCAATAAGACACAGAATTCACATATTTTTGATTCTTTAATACGTAACAGTGGATGACCCTCATGTTTGGAATCAAAGCAACAACTACTCACTAGGTCAGAGATGCTGTAAGTCAAGTAATGTAATTGAGCAATTTCTCTGCTGCCAATTTAACTTTTTCAAGTTATTCTCAGCTTCAAGCACAGTAATGAAACCCAGAATTCACAAAACATTGCTCCATTCAAAGTAAATGAGTGAAACTGATTCTGTAACTTTCTACATGTGAATCAGGGCTAATTCATACTGAAAACGGTCCATCATCTCACTGTTTTGTCACACTTGTACTTTTTTGCCTTCTTTTTCAGTGGTTATGATATTTTCACGATGGATTTACCAACTTTATTCAGTGAGAGTCATACCATAACATACTATGTCATTTTTTTGACATAGCTCTTTAAAAGCAATTAAACAGTCAACCAAAGTGCTTTATTTTAAACGCAAGATTTAAAGCCCATAGGTGGCTCCTACCGTCGCCATCTTGGTGTTTCGTCATTACAGGAAAATCCCAAAATGGATGAAAAGGTTAGAGCTGAGAGGGCCCGTCACGGTCGAGCCAGCAAGAAGTATGTATCTGTAACCAGTGACAGCGCTCTGACACACATCAATCAAAAGGACACGCCTCTAAATTTAAGATTAAAATAACATTGAAAATCCCCCCCCCCCCAATGAGTTGTCATGGCAGAAAATGTGACCTGTTAAACTGAAAAAAGTTTTTGGAGCCACTCTATAAACATGTTTATTTCAGCTGTGAAATCCGACATTTTAACATGGGAGTCTATGGGCATTGCTCTCTATTGCAGCCAGTCATCTAGCGGTGAGGGGTGGCCTGCAATTATTTCCATTTCCATATTGGCGTCACCATTGGCAGCCAGAGATTATCGCCTGGTTTGGGAGCTAATACTGACAAGACCTTGTGTTTTTGACGGCTGTTTAATGTATCCACTAAACTGATCTAAGACCGTATGATTCTCAGGACCAATGAGACAATTTTAAAACAACAAATAATGATAAAATGGATATGTAGATGGATGAAGTGAAGTGAAGTGATGCTGAAAGTGATGTTGAAATTCATGCAGGAGCGTTTTGTAATAGCTGTAATTCTCAATTCATTTCTCTATTTTTTTCCTTCCAGGTGGTGTTCCTCTTCTTCTCCAATGCGTGTCCTTGTCCTCTGCCTCATCCTCTCCCACTGCTGCTCCATCCACAGATTCCAGTCCCAAACTGGAGTGTGCTCAGTCAGCTGCTCGAGCTCTTCTCTACCTCTCGGATACAAACTCAAACCGCCTTTCACTGCTCACTCAAGGGACATTATCTGCCCTTGCCCCTCTCATTGCTCCAGAATACCCCCAGGGTTTGAGGAAGGCAGCGTTAAAGACCCTCCATGAGCTGACCCGGGGCTGTGGTGTTGAATGTGCCAGGGAGGTGTCCCGTTCTGGGGTCCTTGCCCAGCTTGGCGCCATGGCATCAGGGGATTCGGACACACTTTTTGAAGAGCTTGCACTCAAAACACTTGCTAACATGTGCTCTCAAGGTTGCCTGCGGCCTCTTGTTGGATCCCTGGGGGTCATTCAGAAATTTGTTGAGGAGGTTAAAAAGGACCCACTGAAGTCAGGACTCTTCCTTAAGGCTCTTTGCTTGTGCTGCAAAGAAGCGGTCAACCGGGCCAAGGTCAAAGACAGTGGCGGGTTGGAGGTGCTAACAGGCTTCTTGTCTGCTCATCAGAGTCACCCATTGTCCAGGCAAGCCATTCTGGCCTGTGTTGACTTTGTTTTTGATGAATCTGCCATGGAGCAGTTGCAGGAGTTTGGGCTGGTCCCTTTTCTTGTTGCACAGTTAGTGAAGCTCACTAGAGAGGAAGAGCAGAATGCTGAGAAAATGGATGTGAGTTTCTCTACCAGCATGCCTTCCACTGAACTCTTTCCCTCCTCAGGTTTAGATTCTTTTGACTTTCCCCCTCCAGAAGGATACAAGAGGGAGGAACCTGGTAGGGAACAAGGTTCATCAAGCTTTCTCAGTCTCAGGTACAGAACATACAGCTTTGTTTTAATTACATTTTCTCAGTGAATTATACCATTTATGTGCATCTCTTATGGTCTCTCCAGGTCCTGGTTGTTGTCAGAGGGTTTGATATCTTCTGAAGGAGACCTGCTGGATGCTTCCAGTGTTGATGGGGAATGGGCCAGTCTTCAGGTCCCATCATCATCATCCCGTCAAACCTCCTCCCCAAATCCATATTCCAATTCCTCTATTAAAAACTCTGCTTCAATCAATTCTGCTGTCTCTCTAACTCCTAAAAAGGCAGCTCAGCATTCCTCTGTGTCATCTTCATCATCCTCCAGTTCACTCACACCTCAGACCGTTCCGTCTCCTAATAAAACTACCCCAACACCTCTCTCTCCATCAAAGTTCTCGTCCTCACAGAAAAAGAGAAGGGCTCTTTCAACAACTTCCCTCACTAAAGTCACTCTTGACACCCCTCCTTCTGTGCCTCGGTCAACGGCTTACCATCACCCATATCACCCAGAGCCCTGGACGCCTGAGTCTCCTATCCTGCTACTACTGTCACGTTTCTCCCATGCCAGTGACCCAAGTGCCGCTCTGATCAGCTCGGGCATCATGTCTGGCCTGCTGTTCTACCTCACTCAGCACCAGGACCCAAGCAGCAGGTGTTTCCGTATGCTTTGCAGACTGAGCTGCAACCCAAACTGCTTGCAGGCGCTGATTCGAACCGGGTCTGTGGCACTGATTCGCCACCATCTCTGCCGGAGAGGAGAGGGATTAGAGGGAGGCGAAAAGCGGACTGACAGAGTGAAAGGCAAAGTGAAACAGCTGGGTAAGATAAGCACTTCAGAAGAGCTGAGGGGCATTAAATACTGCTTTTAGTTAGTAACAGTGGGCATTGTTAGTCTTGTGCCATTACTGATATTATTATTTATATTTTATTAACATTTTATTAACATGTATCAGATCTTTACACTTTGTTAAAAGTTTTAATGTTATTCAGAAACACTTTTTAATGGTGTGCTAACTTTGCAGGTACTGCTCTGCTGAACAATCTGCGTGTCCAGTGCGAGTCAGGATTTGGCTCTGGTGTTCTTACACATGTGATGCTATCAGGCTCGGAGTCTGATAAGATAAGCTGCGCCCTTTCTCTGCCCTTCATCAGCAGGTAAATATTAAATGCATTTCTGAATGTAATGCATATGTTTACATGGAAATTGATGAGTAAATTATTTGCTGTTTACTCTTGTCATTTCTGCAGTCTCTGCTTTGCTTTGAGGAATCTTTCATGTAGCATTGAAAGTGTTCATTGATAACGTGTGTGTATTTTTTTCCTCTTCCAACAGCAACAAATCCCTGTTGAGGAAGCTTCTTCTGGATAGTGGTGGGCTGCTCTTGGCTTTGCAGCGTCTTGGCTGTGAAACTGATGATGAGGTGGATGAAGACCAACCTACGGAGTGTGAACAGTTGCTGTCTGACCTCTTTAATTCACCACATTCAGGTCTGACGTCTCAGCTCCATTCTCTTTACTTCCCTCTCTTGGTTGGATGTCTGTCTGCTCTGACAGATACCATTAAAACTGACTTTACCAAAAGAAATACAACTCCATTCCCAACACTGTCAGTCCATAATATTGAGAAAGATTCACCCCCTCCCTTGAAAAAGCCTCGCCTGGCTGACGTATGCCCTTATGGGCACTCAAACTTTGACTTGGTCTTGCTGCTGGATGATGGAACCAGAGTCCCAGCCAATAGGGAGGCTGTGGCTGGGGTGGAGGGCAGAGATGGCATTGGCTCTGAATACTTCAGGGCTCTGTTAAGGGGTGGGTTTGGAGAAGCTCAGAGCGATGCAGAAGAAGCCATTAATATCAAAGATGTTAGTGCAGGCATGTTGCTGCCTGTGTTGCATTACCTTCATGGATGCTGCTTCAGCAAGAGCACTGAAACAATAAAGGACTTGGATGGAGGGGGAAGAGGGCGCTGTCAGGTTTTGGACACAATGGCGTTCGATGTGTTGGGTGTTTGCCAAAATGAAGCTGATGACGTGGTTTTCCAAAAAACACCTTTAGGTGAGATTATGATCGGAGCATGCAGGTTTTTGGTCAGTGAACTGCAGACAGAGTTGGAGGATCTCTGTGTGTCTCGTCTCCTGTCCGCCTACACAAAGGCTTCCAGTGGGGGTATGTCAGCTCCAAAAGAGGACAGCATTGAAAAGACTGTATCTAAAATGAACCAAGTTTTCTCCAAGTCTGCTAAGGAGAGCCTGGCTCTTCAAACATCTGAGCTAGAGCTGACCGGACTGACAAAGAAGCTGAACAGTTCACTTCAAGAAATGGAGACAAAGATAACTTCTGTTGTTGAAACAATACAAAAAATGAACACAGGACTGAGTGCAGCTTTAGATAAAAACACAATCAAAAGAGTCACTTCTGTCTCTAAATCAGTGTGTGCTTCGACGGACAAATCACTTGAGCCCGAAGAGTTCTCATTTGGACCAAAGAGCTTGGTGAAGGGTGCAACACAAGTTGTGAAACCAGCAGCTCAGGGTTCTGGTTCTTCTTCAGAAACTCTTGTTGCAGTTGAGGCCCTGGCTGCTTTACTGCCCCAGTTGTACTGGTTTTCTCAACGGTATTGCTATCCAGCACTGGGTCGGGCCTGCCTAACCTTGCTGCTGGGCTGTCAGGACTGTCCTCGGCCATTTTTGTCCTCTTCCGTTGCTGGGGATTGTCTTCGCAGACTAGCCAGAGAGGCAGACTGCATAGAAACTCTCAAACAGGACCTGGTGTGGCTGGTCTCAGCTGCTCTGAGCTGAACAGAGGAGGCACATATTGACTGAGGGATTACTTTCAAAGGCCAGTGCAAGTTAGAGCCAAGTTATTGAACTTCTGGAGTTGCCATTGTTTTTTTTTTTTTTTCTGAAACAGCATGATTGACGGATGAATTTCTTCAGGGCTAAATTGATGATTTGTTTTTTCCCACAGAATCTTCACTCTTTTTGAGTTTTGATGTAATTGAAGCCTGTCCTTTCATGACATACTTGCGTTATATTTTTGTCTCATTTGGTTATTTTCTGATGGCGTTTAGTGTCATTTTAATTTTTACTTTGATTTGGAAAACATCTGAGCGAATAATATCAGTACTTTAGATAAATGTCATGTAATTGGATTTATCAGGGTAGGTTTGTTTATTTTGTACATAAAAATAATATGGTTACATATACGTTATGTAAGTTTCAGATGTCTGCTATAAATTTCTTTCAGTAAATATAAGGTTGGAACATCACTCTGCTTGTAGGGTGTTTTTGTTGTTCTGTATTGGTAAAAAGAATGTTGTTTCATCTGGGTTAGCGTTAGCATGCTAATGTACTGTTTCTAATCAATTGGTCTGTCAAATTTGAATCCTCTGAATCGTGCTGTAGCTTCTGTCTGCTTACAGCAGACTGCACAGAGATGGAGATGATAACTTGCTTTCATTCAGCAGGAAAGTACACCTGAAGAAACAGTTGAAGCCACAAAAGGGAAACATAAATCTAATGTTTCTTTTTAGAGGCTGAAAGAAAGCAAACTGCTGTGCAAGAGCAGATGGTGGCTGTATGAGCTACACTGAGCTCAGACTATTGTTTGTGTGTATGTGTGTGTGTGTGTATGTGTGTGTGTGTGTGTGTGTGTGTGTGTG